>JALBZB010000582.1:0-22885 GCA_038050625.1 Pythium sp. MPC-2022a | reverse complement strand
TTTGATCTTCACCTCATATTTTTTTATCGTTCTCTTATTTCAATGTCGGTTCAATCACTCTCTAAGGTGCCCCATAATTCTTATTCGGATGCCAAGCGACGACCGAACTCCGCAGCGCCGACCACAACAGCTTCTTCAGGCTTGAAGTTTCGCCCGCTGAACGCCTTCTTCCCAAAATGTTTCTCCAGTTCTTCGCGAATAGGCTCAGAGCGCACGCCACCGCCAACAAGGACCAGCAGATCAACGTCCTGTTTCTTCAAACCCGCAGCGGCAAGTGCTTCGTCACATAGCGTCTTCGCTTGGCTGACTTGGCTCTCACAGGCTCGATTAAGATCGTACGCCGACAGTTTCTGCACCAAGTGCTTCGCGCCAGTGCGATCTGCGGTGATAAATGGCAGGTTCAGGTCTGTGTTGCGTCTCGACGAGAGCTCGATTTTGGCCGTCTCGACCGCCTCCAGCACGCGGTAGCTCGCCATGTGATCGATCGACAGGTCGATGCCGTTCTTCTGCTGGAACTTCCCCACGACCTGTCGAAATAGCAAATCGTCCACACTTTTGCCCGAGACCAACGACGAAGCGCGCGATTCCAGGATTTTGAAACTCAAGCTGTCTCCTCCGCGTCCGTCTCGCTCCAGTAGCGTGATGGACGATTTGTACCCACCCATGTCGAAGACCGCAATCGTCGAGCCTGGCGCAGATAGAGCGTGGAGCGAGGCCTCGTCCTCATCCTCGGATGCGGAAATCTCAGCAGCGTGAAGAGCAGCGATGGGCTCGTCCACCGACGTGATCACTTGGAAGCCGGCGCTGGATGCCACGCGCTCAAAGACCGCTCGCTTGGTGTCGCTCAGACCCGCTGGCACCGAGATGATCGCAGGAAACCCGTCGTCGTCATAGCCGTTATCTCCGAGCGACCGCGCCGCCATCGAGTGGATGTAGTCCAGCATGATCTCCGCTGCCCACTGTGTTTGGTAAACAGAATAACACATTATTTAGTATCACAAGCATAGGAATTATGGGAGTAGGGGTCGCTAACATTGTTTTCGCTACCTCTGGGCTGTACGCTTTCCCATCGAGCTCAAGCTCCACGTCCTCGCCATCTTTTGCGTTGATTTTGTACGGAAGTGTCGCCAGGAAACGACCCCATTCCTCCTGTAAGCAGCAGCAAGACACGTCAGCAATTTAGCTTGTGGTTACAATGCAATTCATACTAGTTGTACAGGTCCGTACCGAGTTTGTAGCCGCGCTCTTGTGCTCAAGCAAAAGTCGGATCGCCGTGCCCGTGTACCCAGGTTTCCTTCCCAAGAGCGACTTTGCCAGCACGCCGACCGAGACGCTCCCATTGTCCACTGCGACCGCAGCGGGGATCGCGCGCAGTCCGTCGGCACTCTCGATCACGCGGATTGCGTTATTCGCAATGTTGTTGCCATTGCCAGACGGTACTTGCGCAAAACCCTGGAGCGCCGCCACCGAGAGCCGCAGGTTGGACGTTCCAAAGTCCACGCCGAGGATCTGCGTCATGCGCTTCGCTGGCGTCTGACGGTCATGAAAGGAAGAGCCATCTCCATCTTCATCGTCGTCGAGTGGTAGCCCCGCGCGCTTGCGACGGATTCGCTCCTGCGCGCGAAGCACGTAGCGCGAGCCGAAGAACAGCGCCGCGCATCCCGCGCCGGCCACAAGGAACCTACCAAGAGATCAGTCAATAAGCGAGCTCTATAGACGCATAGAGAGAGAGATGCAGAGAGATACTCACAAAAGCACGTACCACATGGGCTGCTTCTGCGTCGCGTGGAAGTGGCGGGTGGCGCCGTTGCCAGCGCGAAGACGCAGCGCGGCGTCCGCTCTCCGCTGCTGCTGCTGCTGCTTCCTGAGCATTTTCGCTCTCACGTCTTTCTGTTGAGTTCTGGAATGGCAGTCAAGGTCAAACCGCAATCGAATGTGCGTGATCGACCACCTTGATGGTGATTGGCAGAAAAAGTTCGTTCTCTTCAATGATTGGCTGAAATTATGTTTTCATAAACATTATTGCATGTTTCCCTTGGACACATTGCGGAATGTGTTCGTGAGGTCGAGCGCGCTGATGAGCTTGGTCGTGTTGGTGAGCGTCGGCGAGCACGCGCTGCTGTATGTTGCTGCTGGCGCAATTGAATTGGCACTCTTCTCCTTCTTCTTTTCGTACTGGTGGTGGTCGTGCTGCTGCTGCTCTGTGGGCTTGTGGTGGATCTGCGGCAGCTTGGCGTGACTCGCAAAGCCGCTGGGCTTCTTGTTCCGGTCGAGGCGGCTCAAGCTCTTGCTGCCACTCAGTCCCAGTCCAAGGCCATCCTGCTCATCCGCTTCGTATCCTTGTCTTCGTTCATAATGACGGTCGTCGTTCTGGTCGAACAGCTGGAATGTCGTGTGCACTGGCACCATGTGTGGTATCCTCATCGCATGCTGCTGCTGGTACTGTTCATGCGCGAGAGCCGGCCACCTCTCGCGCACTTTCCGTCTTCGCGCGACTTTCGAGATCTGCTCCACCAGATATCGGTGCTTGTCCGCATCCAGCGCGAGCTTTTTCCGGTCAAAACTGCTGCTGCTGCTATTACAGGAGCTCTTCATGTTCTGCAGCCGCCTGCACATTTTCTCGTTCTCGATCTCGATCTTCTGCTGCTCTCTTCGCCGCAATGGCGCGTTGGAAGCCCGCGGCGCGTTTAGGATCTCTTCGGACAAATGCGATACGTCGAACTGCTTGGGCACGTGGTGCTGGTGGATCTTCTCGAGCCGCTCGAGCAGGATCATGTTGTGCTGCGCGATCACGTCGTGTCGGTCTACAGCATACGAGCAATAGTGATCAGGTTAGGGTGCGTACCTTCATGCTCTAAATCTCGGTTCCTCTACGTGCCCAGACTTAGGAGTACCTTGGTCCTGCTGCGCGCGCTTGGCGTTGTTGACGACCGGGTCGTCGTCGCTGAGCGAGATGTCGCGCAGGCGGATCGCAGGCTGCGCGTTGCGCACGCGGGTCTCATCGCGCAGCCGCTGCTCCTCCTGGAACGTCGCGGTGAGCAGGTTGTCGTCGCCGAACTGGTACTCGGCGAGGTACGTGAGCGCCGAGCGCTTGGGACTCTTCATTGTTGCTTCGGACCTAGCGTTAGATGATCGATTTGGTCGACTGAGGAGCCAATGGTGCAAAGTGGGGGCCTGAAGAATCAATCAAGAGAGTGAGCAAGCGACATACTTTCACTTCACCACTATGTACTGGATCTTATCCTTTTGGCTTGCTACGCACACGAACCAAGCATCATGAATGAAAATATATACCCACGGTACTCTATTAGGATACGCGGAGGGCTATTTCCAGCCATCCATTTCTTCCAAACTGTAGCCATTTCGCATTCTGTAGCCATTTGGCGTAATGATTACACATAAACCACATTAGCGAACTCTCTTTTGTCGCTTGTTGGGACCGTTCTTCTTCTCTTCTGCTGTAGCTGGTGCTGTTGCTTTTTCTTTCTCCTCATCAGCAGGCAGTCCTAGTTGCAGCAAGTGGCGCGTGCTGTCGCACGCCTCGATAAGGTCGAGACGCTCCTCCGCGGGGATGAACGCGTAGAAGGCGTTTCCCAAAATGGACGTCTGGGTGCGCTTCCAGACCGTGAGTGTATCAATGCTCGTGTGCCACGACGGCAGCGGCACCTGCAGCACCTTGTGGTACACAGACGCCAGGTGCTCCTGGAACTCCTTCGCGGACGTGCGACCCCTATTAGGTTTTGTATATCAAAGAGCAGATTGTCAGTCAACCATCCAGGCACTTGAATATTCAGGCCACAAATCAGCTCTGGCACGTACCATGGACCGGGGAGGCACACGCTCTGGCTGAAGAGCTCGCCCACGTGGATGACCGTGTCCCCGCTGTGGTTGCAGAGACACTCGAGCGCCATGGACATCGCGCTGTCTTCAAAGTCGTCAGGGTAGCACAGGAACAGCGCGCGGTCCGAGTGCTTGCGCAGGTCCTGAGTGAAATAGTAGAGGAGATGACAAGAGTCAAGTAGAAGAATGGTTAGCAAGCTCATCGGCGCATTGAAATGCCATTGCGGTGATCCAACTGTGTGTCTGTAACTGCAAAACCAGACGCACCCGTGGCGTGCCCTTGAGCACTTCGGTCCAGTAGATCTGCTCCACTTCCACCTCTTCGTCCTCGTTTTCTTCCACGTAGTCGTCGTCTTCACTTTCGCCGTCTTCGCCCTGTTCTCCGTCCTCTTCTTCCTGACTGACTTCGTTTTCGTCATCATCTGCTGCCGATTTCTCACCACCTTCCTCTTCACTCTCGCCTTCATCGTCTTCGTCTTCTTCTCCATCCCCAGTCTCAGCTTCGCGTTCTTCTGCTGAGCTACTCCCTCCTTGCTCATCAGCAGCACTCTCCTCTTCGTCCTCGCCTTCGACGTGGAGGTCGTAGCAAATTATGTCCACGCCACGGAGCTTCAGCAGCTTGCCCCAGTATCCCGTGCCAGCGCCCATTTCCACAATCTAGTTAATACACACAAGCGTTGATCAATTGGGTTAGCCTCCGATAATTACAAGCCACGCATTTAACCCTTAAATCAGTGTGATACATGCGGCTTGCAAAACACCTACCGGACCGTAGTGCTTGATGATCTGTAGTGCACGCTCATCTGGGATCGCCCACGAGTATTTCTACAGCACCCCACCAGCATCACATAGTACACAAGTCAGCAACCACACACATGCATGTCAGCACTACACACTGAAACACATTGCTGACCATGGCGGCGCTCACGTCCAGCGATCCGAACATCTTGGCGCGCTTCTTCTCCTTGATGCGAGGGTCGAAGACCGTGATGAGCTCGTCCTCGTGCTCGGCGCAGTACGCATGATAGAGGTCCAGGTACGGGTTGCTCGTAGCGGTCAGCGCCAGCACCTCTGAGTGCACCTGCACCTGTTGCTCTTCCTCCTGCTGCATGGCAGCGGTGGTGCCTTTGTCCGCTGGTATTATCGTGTCGCTTTGACAAGTGAGCAGTTGCAGTGCATGGGGGAGCTGTTGGTGGAGAGTGGCGATGTGGTCCACACATATTTAATCAGTGGCCAATGATTCGCTTTAAAAAAGGTAGCCATCTGATTTACAACCAATGAAACATCATTTTAGGATTTCGAAAATGTAGCCATTTCGGAGACGAAGAGTGAAAGGCTCCATCCGAAAATCCACACAAAGAGGAGTGCTGCGAAAATGAATTCACGCATGAAGCTTTCGATATCTACTACAGTACCTATTGCTCTCCGTTGGATATGAGTGGGATGAGGTGATGAACGGAGCTGGGACTTGGACTTGGACTGGCCACAAGACGACCAACCACTATGCCGAGAGCAGCGGGCGGGACTCACCGCTCGTGTACTTGGACGGCGGCGACGCGCTCAGGAAGCTGCAGGACGACAGCGACCGGTAGCGCGAGTTCACGCGCGTGCCGCAGAAGAATACCACGAGCAGTAGCACCGCGAGACAGACGCCGAAGGCCGTGAACGTGCTGAACAGGTGCATGCCCGTGGGCAGCGTGCCGCCAACGAGCGACACGACGCCGACCAGGATCGAGTACGGCAGGATGCTGCGGATGTGGCTCTGCAGCGAGATGTGCGCGGCCAGCGACGCCAGGATGGACGTGTCGGCGATTGGCGAGCAGATGTTGCCGAACACCGACGAGCCCATGATGCTGCCGAAGCACTGCAGCAGGTTGTTCGCGTCGCCGCCGCTGATCGAGTACGAGAGCGGCGAGATGATCGGGAACATGATTGCCATCGTGCCGAACGAACTGCCGGTCGCAAACGACACCACGAAGCAGAGCACGGACGCGATCGCCGGCAAGAACTCCTTCTGGATCGAGTCGCCCACCGCCGTCGCGATGAACTGCGCCACGTTCACCTCCGCGATGACCGTCCCGAGCGCCCACGCGAGCACCAGCACCAGTGTCGGGTCCAACACGTCCTTAACACCCTCCATCCACGCCTTGGTCGCTTCGTCCAGCGTCACGATGCGCTGCAGCAGCAACATCACGACCGCGAGCACCCACCCGGCGGCGGATGCGCGGATCAACGCCGACACCGAGTTGCAGTTGCTCAGCGCGTCCAGCAGCCCAAAGTCGCCGTCAGGAGTCTCGGCGTACAGGCGGCTGTAGCCGTCGAGGATCATGCCGCCGAACGTGAGCACGATGATGGTCGCGAACGGGAACACGGCGTTCTGCCACCGTAGCGGTTTGCGCGTGTCCGGCTCGAGCGGGCCGAGCTCCGGAGTCGGGCTCGCACACGGACCTAGATCGATCGGCGTCATGTAGCCCGTCTGGATGGGTGACGCCGCCGCATCCTTCTCATACTGCACCATCGGCCCAAAGTCCTTCTCGCAGATGATCGTGATGAAGATGAATCCGATGAAGAGGATCGGAAAGAAGCGGTAGTGCAAACACGAGAGGCACGTCACGAACGGGTCCCAGTCGAGTTTCAGGTCGCGCAGCTGCGCCGAGACGTACCCGATCTCCACGCCAATCCAGGAACTCACAGGAGCTACACGGTAAAGATAAGGAAGGATACAATCAAGTTAGTATAACCGCTCGATCACTATCGACTGCAATAGAAACAGTAACATGCCAACGCACCCATGGACGGCAGGCAGACGCCGATGACGTGGATGATGGCCGCGAATTTCTCGCGACTCACGCCCGTCTGGCTCAACACCTGGCGCAGCGAGTTGCCGATGATCAGGATGCACGAGTAGTCGTCAAAGAAGATGAGCAGACAGAGCAGCCACGTCGACAGTTGCATGCGAAGTGACGTGGTCATGTACTCCTTCGCGAGCAGCGCAAGCCCGTGGCCGCCACCGCCTTTCTGCACGACGCCGATCGTGCCGCCGAGTACAATCGTGAACAGCAGCACGCCGGCGTGGCCGTCGTCGACAAACGCGTTCACCCAGTACTGGTCGAACGTCCGCAGGAAGCCCACAAACACGTTGCCTTGCGCCACGATCGTCGCGCCGCACCAGATGCCGGCAAGCAGCGCGATGAGCACCTGACTCAGCAGCGCCGACATTATGAGCGTCACGATGGGCGGCAGCAGCGACAGCCACCCGGGGGTCACGTACACGGTGGTGGACACCGAGACGCTGAACAAACCCACCGTCGCATCACCTTCGCTAGTACTGGCAGTCGCATTTGTATTCACAATCGTCGGCACTTCATGCACGGTCGTGGTGATCTCGTGCGAGCCGTAGGTCGGGAACTGCAGCTTCTTCGCAACCTGCGCGAACTTGGAGTTGTAGTTGCCAGCCGCGTCCACGGTCTCGAATGTGCCGTTATGAAGGATCGCACCATTCGCGTCCGCCACGCGGTACGCCAAGAAGCGCGGGTACACAGAGCCTACATAGAGAGAGAGAAAAAAAAGGGGGTTAGCCGGGCTCATGGTAAACGCAGAGGCGAGACCCTCATTCGCCACACACAGATACGCCCACACACCGTTCTTCAGCTCTTGCAGCTGGATCGTCGCCGCAAACGGCACCTGCTGCAGAATCACGCTCGGCGTCTGTCATACAACCACAATACACCGCATAGCGCATACTGCATGTTAGCATAACAACACGCCCATGGAGACGCCGACAGCAGCAAGAGAAAGAAAGAAGAAAGGTGGCTTCGCAGCCCCCATGGAAACCAACGTACGATGAGCTCCAGCGCTTGCGGCTGCTTGGCGTCGGTGCCTGCAAAGGTCGCGGCCGCCACTGCTGCAACGAGCGCGGCGACGCGGCGCGCCGAGAAGAAGCCCATGCTGTTCGCTGCCCGGTCTTTCTCGTCTGGTGCTGCTGGAGAAACTGAAGGCGCGCGAGAGATGTTGCCACTCAAACCACTCAAGTGGACCACCCAGCACTCTCGCGCGACCTGTTGGTTGACTGGCTTTGTGTGTGAGACGGAGGGTTGGCGAGGTTTTTGCTGTTGACCACATGAACCAGAGGCGTTCTATTTTTCATTTGGCTTGGATGAAGTAAGGAGCTTTCATACAGCGATTTAGACCCAATTTCACGATTTTTAGTTTGAAAGCACGATTCAAATTTTGAGTTGCGGAAAGCTCCTAATAAATCAGATGCGACCATTCATAAAAACCCAAACTGAATTTTATAAACAAAGATCTGGGTTTTTAGAAAAACAAACACTGTCGAAAATAAACAGCATACAAAAAACAAGTACAGACGCGCACACGCGAGGTTTTTTTCTGGACTTTCGGATTTAAATACTCACCTGTTTGAGCCAAATAATACGGGATGGAAGTGTTGCTTCCAGTTGAAGCGAACATGCCAGATGCCCAATAGTCGATACTACGCGGCACTGGCGCGCGAGCGGAAGACCGACGCCGGACGGCGCAGCATCGGCAGGATGTTCGTCCAGCGGAACATCTGCGACAGGATGCACGTGGAGAACCACACGGTCACGAGCAGGCAGAACGACGCTTCCGAGCTGAAGTAACTGAAGAGCTGCGTCTTGCCATAGAGCGGCGCCGTGAGCTGCCCAAACACGCTGATGATGAACCTGTTTCACGATTAATCACCACAGTGTGAGTATCAATGGAAGTACAGAGCTTATAAGTAGCAGAAGTAGTAGCAGTAACTTACAGTTTGTGGGTTGCGTGGTACACGACGCTGGACCAGATGATGTAGCACGAGTTGCCCTGGATCCAGCACATGATGATGCGCGAGCCCACGAGCAGCAGCGTGAACGCCGAGAGCACGTACACGAGGTGGAACTCGCGCGTCTCGACCACTGAGTAGCCCGAGCCCGTCGGCACCATGTCCATGGCGTCGACGATGATCATGGGCCAGTGCCAGAGCGCCCAGATGAGCCCCGTGATCGCCGACGCGAGGATCGTACTGTGGCTGAACACGATCTCCAGCGCTGGGTACAGCGAGCCGCTCCAGCCGATTTCCTGTATCACTGCCAGGAGAAACCAGCTGCAGCCTACAAATGTGACCATCAGAACCACACAAACAGGTCAGACAAATAGACCACCAGAACGTAGAGATATCCAAGCAACCTACCGATGGGACGCAGGTTCATCGCGAGCCCGAGGTCGTAGCGCTTGGGCGGCAGCGGGTCCCAGAAAATGCCCAGGATGCTGATGTAGAACACGTAAAAGACCAGCCCCGAGTCCAGCGCCTCAACGTCGTTGAAGCTGAACACCATCTCCAGCTTCTGCACGAAGATGCGATTGAACTGATTTTTTTTCACAAACATCACCAAGCAATCATGTGAGCACTCTTGATACTAAACAATAAACACACATACAAAACAGATAAGAACACATTAAATAACTCGTAGAACGTACCGGATTGACCATCCTGGTCGCGGCGGTGAACGAGAAAGCCGCCAGTTCACAGAGTACTGGGATCGCGTAGCTCAGCAGCGCCAGACGCAGCATCGCGCGCGTCGGGAAGCACTTGAAGAGGTGGTGGAACGGCGGGATGTTCCAGTGCGACGGCGTGTTACACGCTTGCAGTCGCTGGTCGGCAACTGTGGGCATGAGGGAGGATACAGTTCACATGTCAGCATTTCTACCAGGAGCCACAGCCACTTGGTTAAACGAAAAAGATATCGAAAGCGGGTACGCAACTGTTTCGCAGCGCGAACGACGCAATCGCGGGGCTGATCGTCCAGAGCGAGCGGAACGCGAACACAATCGGGCTCGTGGGCTCGATGCCCCACTCTTTGCAGAAGACGAGGCCCGTGATCGAGAACACGACCATGGAGAAGAGCGCCACGAGGTACGCGAGCACGGCGTCCCGGTACGCGCAGAGCACGTCGGACGAGAACATGCCGTGGAAGAAGTAGTTGGACGCGCCGCGGCCATTGTGGTAGTACTGATGCGCCGGCTGGATGAGCGGGTAGTACTCTTCCCAGATGTTGTTCTTGCCGTCCGACTTGCTCGGCGGTGGCGGCGGCCGCTGCGTGGTCTCCTCCAGAATGCTGGCGCTGCGCTCACCCGTGAGCGTGTTCATAGGGATGATGGAGCCGTAGTTGCTGGACGTCGTGGATGCGGACCCAACGCTCGTGGGCACGCTGCCGCGGCTACTGCTGGGCTTCTTGCCGCCGGCGCTGCCTCGCTTGCCCATGCTTGCTCTGCTGTCTGCGGCGGCTGATATCTGATGCTTCAGCTTTTTGGCTGTTCTGGGTCGGCAATTGTGAATCCAAAACAGTCACCAACAACAATACAAAGGAGAAGAGAACAAGGAGCGCAGACTCGAAGCACCATTTCCGACGCTTTGGATTTTTGACGCTCACGTTTTGATTTTTCGACAATTTGAACGATACGACATTGTGATTGGCTGATACTAATTTGGGCCAAACTAGTATCAGCCAATCGTTGCTGTCTGAGAGAACCACAAAGTAGCCAATCACACAGAAGTATAACTTTGTGTTCATTCTCAGTTTTTTCTGAGAACTGTTTTACACATTATCAGGTTTTGCCATACATTTATCAGGAATTCGTGGCATCATGGATGATGTTTAGTGATGTCATCAGATGTCGAGTATGTCGGCATTGCCAACTTCTTCATTTTTGGCAATGCTGATCTTAAACAGGCGGCCAAGATTATCAGAATTCCGCGCATGACGATCACTATTTCTGTGCAGCTTTGACTGCGGTTGGTTTCCTCTATTCAGTCGCCTGGAGTCTACCAACAACACGCTGGAGCACACAGTCCAGCTTGGGCGCTTCAGAGAGCAGTTGATAAGTTTCAATACCTTATATTGTTGCAGCATATCTGAATCCTCTGTACACAGCAGACTGAATGTAGCAACTGGAGCCTGGGGCTTCGGCGTTCCTTCCGAAGCTCATGGAAAAGTGACAAAAGGGCGTTTGTACAGTACATCCGCCTGTGTGGTGTGCTTGTTTACTCTAAAAAAGGAAATCGGAGCTGTTCCCTCGGGCACATATGCAAACGCAGGTAGGAATGTTTGTGATGCTGTTGTGAAACACTCGGCAGAAAAAGCGAGAGGGAGCTTTTGCTTTTGCACACGAATTCTGGGCCAAAGCGACCGGCAGTTTGCTTTTTTGCGTGGTGGTCTACCGACCAAAAAATGAAGCCATGTTGACGGATCTGCACAGGGGAAGAAGCTCAAGCCTATTATTTGAAGTTCTCGCTGTCAATTGCTCACGAAATGGCTTCACTCACATAACAGCACCATGTATTGTCAAACACCCACAACAACTCCAGGTTGACACCACATAAATACGACGGTACATTCGTGAAGCAAAACAGCACGACACAACAGACAGTCAGGATTTGATGATACATTATCGTTCCAGATTCGCGGTGCAAAAAAATAGAAACCTATATAATTTGTTAGACAGCTCTTATGAGTTGGTGGTCATTTTCGGGTTTCGGATTTGTGTGCGTCGAATAGGCTTTCTAAAGTTTTTCAGCGTGTTGAACAGCTCGCGATGCTGTAGTTCGGCATTGACCCTCTTTAAGTGCTGCTTCTGTTTGAGTTCGAAAGCGCTTGCCAAGCTATAGCATATGGAATGCCAGTTGCAAAGCTTGCACGCATTACAAAGTCCGACCCTCGCATATGCATCGCAGCGATGTCCCAGCGTTTGTGTATGAATCTCCAAAGCAAACCAGCATTGGCTTTGCTTTTCGGACGGTGAGAAGACAGACGCGATCCGGAAAGTGGGTGCACTTTCGAGATGGGGGCATGGAGTTCTCCGTAATCCGCCGCTCATCCAAATCCTGCGGCGAGATCCTCCCACACATGCTCTCTAAATCCTGTCGCTTTCCCTTCTTGTGAGCATCTTGTGTGTGTGTGTGCCTCTCTCTCTCTCTCTCTCTCTCATGAGGTGCCTGCCTGGCTCAGTGCCCACAATCTTTCGTCTCGGCATTGATCGCGCCACTGTCGAATGAATAAGCTCTTCGTGACAAGATTCGTCGTCCTACAGCATTGGGCTTGAACGCGTGAGTGAGTGTTTCACAAAATTGTGATGCGCTTTGTTCAGCAATGTGGATTGGTGTTTGGAATCGTGCGGGGTAGGTGTGTGTTATCTTGTTCCGTTAAAGCATGAGTTTTATATCAGGAGGATTGTCTCACAACGCCATATTGTCCATAAATCAAAGCATTGCGTGAGCCATAAATGGATCTAAAGGCATTTAATGCAATCTAACCAGCAAAATGTCTCCCGTTTTACCGTATACACACGCATCTACAGTACCATAATTATATTAATTATGTTATTCACGGTTATCCCTTTCTAGCGAACGCAAGCGGACCTGCCCACTTTGCGTCGGCCTTCGTGGACATAGAAAGGACTAAAACGCGCTTTTGATTGGCTGAAAGCGTGTCGGCCGAACCAAGCCCAGCAGCCATCATCAACGCATCACCCGTGCAAGAGTGATGGTCCCACCACGTCCTCACACACAGGATTGACAACCAGCACCAAGGAATGCAACGCGTAACACTCGCCAGCAGCTCCTTCACTCGCAACCACCGCCTCCCTCATAATCAAACGCGCGCGCGCAGCCGAAGCGAGCCGAACATCGCGAAAAGAACGCAAGCGAAGCCCTCGCCCGACCGACTTCCCTTCCCTGCTACTCCTTCCCCGCCCCTTCACCATCGACTGCCGGATAGCTACAACTGTACATACACACAATCGCCTGCTTGCTTCCTAAGGCTGCTCAGTCCCGAATCTGCCCCCCATCTGACCAAGCACCACACACAACCTCCATTGCAAAGATGTCGCCCACGCCATTCTCTGCCAACAAGCCTGCTGACCTGCCGCTGCGCGGCCGCTCGCTCAGTGCCCCCACCTGCCACCGCGTGCTCGTGACCGGCGCCGCGGGCTTCATCGGCTTCCACACCGCCAAGGCGCTCCTTGAACGCGGCGACGACGTCGTGATCGTCGACGAACTCAATGACTACTACGACGTGAAGCTCAAGCAGTCGAACCTCGACTACCTCGTGAACACGTACACGAGCGAGCGCGTCGCGGTGTACATCGGCGACCTGGCGGACCAGCAGCTCGTGCGCCGCGTAATCAAGGAGACCAAGCCGGACTCAATGATCCACCTGGCGGCGCGCGCCGGCGTGCGTCCGAGCATCGACAACCCGCTTTTGTACATCCACTCGAACGTGACCGCGACGACCGTGCTGCTGGATGCGTGCCGCGAGCACGGCATCCAGAAGTTCGTGTACGCGTCGTCGAGCTCGGTGTACGGCGGGAGCCTCAAGTCCGAGTTCAGCGAGGAGGACGTCGTGGACTTCCCCGTGAGCCCGTATGCGGCGACGAAGAAGAGCTGTGAGCTCCTGGCGCACACGTACCACCACCTGTACAAGATTGACACGATCGGCCTGCGTTTCTTCACGGTGTACGGTCCACGCGGCCGCCCGGACATGGCACCATTCAAGTTCATGGACCGCATCTTCCATGACATCGCGATCGACCAGTACGGCGACGGCACCTCTTCGCGCGACTACACGTACGTGGAAGACATCGTGCAGGGCGTGCTGCTGAGTCTGGACAAGGGCCACGGCTGCGAGGTGTTCAACCTGGGCAACGGCAACCCGATCTTCCTCACGGACTTCATCGCGACGATCGAAGGGCTCGTGGGCAAGAAGGCTAAGATCAACTACCTGCCGGACCAACCAGGTGACGTGCCGCGCACGGCCGCGGACGTGTCCAAGGCCAAGAAGCTGCTCGGGTACGAGCCGACGACGCCGCTGGCCGAGGGGCTCAAGAAGACCTGGGAATGGTACTCGGAGTTCTACGTCGCGCAGAAGAACTAGGGTGGACGGATCATCCAGTGCCCATAGAGTTTTTTGTAGTTGTTGGTAGTTTTTAAAAGAAGACGTCGCGATAGGATGATTATGAAGAGCGACACCCACGAGGGAGAAACGAGGCTGCGACTAGTTCTCCAATAGCCCGAGAAAGCAAGAGAATGATGCCCTCTCTCTATATAAAAAGAATGTACATCTATTTTACCTAATGCCGCTCCATCCGGAGTCCGTCCGTCCATCGCACTTTCTCGTAGCCAGATCGACGGACCTCCGATGTCTCCAGGGGTCACACACAGTGACTCTGTGAGGCGAGCATGCGGCCAAGAACTTGACAAGGCGGTGACCTCAACAAGTCCATGAATGGCTACAGTTGGCCATTCTTCTAGATCATCCCCACGCACACGCCAGTTTGAATGGCGCGCATTACAGTAGAAGCACAGACAACCTCGCTTGCATCTATTCGTTACACTGACTATTACTCGCAGCCATTGCTCGTATTCGATTGATGTTTATGTTTACTATGAAGAAGATGGAGGGGACGGAAGATATTGCCAAGTATTATAACATCAGGCGGCAAGCACTCCACTCGATTGATTAGAGCGTTGTCCATCCACTAGGCATCAACAAGCACATAGTATTCACAATCAGAGCTCTGCAATTCGCAAGCAATGATTACAACGTCGACACGTCGATCTCGACCGCCGAGTTGCCCTCGATGAGGCTCGCGTCGAGCGGCAGCGCGCGGCCGCCGAGGTACTGCTCGAAGAACTTCTCCACGCGTGCAAAGAACTCGAGCTTGTTGGCCGGACGCGCGAAGCCGTGGCCTTCGTCCGTGTACAGGATGTACTGCACGTCGTGCTTGTTCTCATAGAGCTTCTTGGCGATCTGGTCCGACTCGGCCTGCTTCACGCGCGGGTCGTTCTTGCCCTGCGCGATGAGCAGCGGCTTGGTGATCTTGTCCGCGTGATAGAATGGCGAGATTTTCTCGTTCAGCTCCTGGTCCGTCTCGACGTCGCCCACGCGCAGCTGCAGCATCTTCTTCATCGGCATCCAGTACGCCGGGATGCTCTGCAGCAGCGTCTTGATGTGCGACGGGCCGACAATGTCCACGCCGCACGCGTACAAGTCCGGTGTGAACGCGAGCCCAGCTAGCACCGCGTAGCCGCCGTAGCTGCCGCCGAGGATCGCGAAGCGGTCCTTGTCCGCGTAGCCCTGCTCCACGGCCCAGTTGACCGTGTCCGTGAGGTCCTGCTGCATCGTGGCGCCCCACTGGCGGTCGCTCAAGTTGGTCCAGCGCTTGCCGAGTCCCGTGGAGCCGCGGAAGTTGACTGAGATCACGCCGTAGCCGCGGTTCGCGAGCAGCTGGTGGGTCGGGCTCAGGTTCCAATTGTCGCGAGCCCACGGACCGCCGTGCACGTCGAGCACGAACGGCAGGTTCTCGGCCTTGATGCCGTGCGGAAGACTCACGTAGATGACCATGTCTTCGTCGTCCGACGTCTGGATCACGTGCGGCGTCATCGGCACGAGCGTGTACTGCGAGAGCTCGGGCTGTGAGTCGAAGATGAGCGCGTTGCGGCCCGTGCGGCGCTCAAAGATGTAGTAGCAGAGCGACGCGTCGTCGCGCTGGTCCGCGTACAGCCATGTCATGTTGTCGTCCGTGGCGCTCACGTGCATGTAGTGGCCCTTGACGAGCGCCTGCAAGCGGTAGATGTCGGTGCGCACGCTCTCGTCGATCACTTCGATGCGGGGCTTCATGTACTCAAACACGGCGAACTCTGGCTCGCATGTGGTCTCGTTGAAACTCACGGAGCTCACGTCGCACTGGAGGTCGTGTGCGAGTACGTCGAGCTCCATGCCATCCTCGGTCGAGAGCAGCACGAGGCGGCTTGTGTTGAAGTCCGTGCCGTCCGGCTGGTGCGAGATGCTCGTCTCCACGTACACGCCCGAGCAGTCCTTGTTGAGCGAGTGAACGACGCCCCGCTCGCCATGCGGCCAGACCGCGAGCGTCTTCCAGCTCGCCGCATCCGTGTTCTCGAGCGACGGACGCACGCGGAAGCTCTGGCTGCCGTCCGCAGAGTTTGTCGCGCTCGCACCCCACACCTGGAAGTCGTCGTTCATGATCCACCCAGTGACGTCGCCCGGGTTCTCGACCAGGAGTTCCAAGTCACCCGTGGGGATGTCGATGCGGAAGGCGTCAAAGAAGCGGGGGTCGCGCTTGTTAAGCGCCACGATCACCTGGTCCGGGAACTTCTTGTTCGTCCGCACGCCGTTGCCCAAGGACACGGTCACGCCGTCAAAAGGGGTCAGGTCGCGCACAATGCTCTGGTGCACGATACCGGCGGCATCGGCGGCAAACTCAGCCACGTACAGGTGGAAGTTCTCGTCGCCGTCCTTGTCCTGCAGGTAGAAGAGTCGGTAGGACGGGGACGTGGCCTTGGACCAGAAGAAGATGCGTACGGGGCGGTGGTCCTCGGTCGTGAGCAGCTGCGCCTCTGTGTCCACGAGTGCGGCGTCCTTGTCGTCGCGCGTCTCGTCGAAGAGCACGGTCTTGAGGAAGACGTTCGTGACGCCGTTCGCCGCGTCCGCGAGGTAGGCGTAGAATTTGCCGTCGGGTGACAAGCGCGCCATGCGCTTGTCCGGGTTACCGAAGAGCACCTTGAGCGGGATGGCCTCCGGGAGGCCCTCGAGCTGGTCCTGCGAGAACGTCATCTTGAGAGGAAATGATGGAGAGTGCGGTGCTTGTGAGGGTGAGGGCGTGTGTTGCCCGAGGCAAATGGAAGAGTGAGCTCTGGTTTTCTGGCCTTGTCTCTCTTGCTGGGATGCGATGAGAGAGAAGGTAAGAAGGCGGTATTTATCGACCACAGATGACAAGTCAAAACACACACAGTGTTCGATGGAGGCTTCAGTTGGGAGTGTGGGTTCATACGCATTTTTATTTTTATTTTACCTTTTTTATTATACGTAACAGGTAATTAGTATTAGATATTGTATGATGTTAACACCTCTTGTTCAGCTGAATACTATTTGAAGTTATTATAGAGGTTGCGGGCCAAAATGGAAGCACATTCACTTACATCCATTCCTGAATCAGTGACCGATTTTCAGCCAATCAGAAGCGCGCAGTAGGAAGTGGGTTGAAAATTGCACCTGTCGACGAATCCAATGGATCCACCGTATTGGTGGTGTTGCAGTGCTGTGCTGAGTGATCCAAGCAGTAGATGCAAGCGAGAGTGAAATTCGAATAACTTCTGTAGAAATCCAGCAGTGCTGCTGATGTGTTCTTTCTGCTGCGCGGAACAGGTTCATGACGGAGTACAAGCATTCCTCGCATTGCACACTCATTTCGTGCCAAGTCCCACATGAGGCAGATCAGTAGGAGTGTCTAAACGCCCACATCATTGCTTTGGTTACGTCCCTTGCTGCTCTAAGCTCCTCCATTACCAATACTCTTCCTTGGTGGACCTGGAAGTCGTCGTGGCGATACAAGGGCGCACGGAATCCATGAAGCCTTGAACCAGAAGTCCCGCCGCGTAAGACTGGTACGTTCCTGAATTCAAGAGCGAAGAGTAAACGGACCAATGTGACCGTTGAACTCACAGGATGGGCACCATTGCTAGCTCCAAGGGCATCGATGCAGTCCACGTGAATAGCGTACAAGGTGCCTGTCGATGACGAAGGGTATATAATCGAAGCCGCCATGCTCGACTGCGCACATAGGAAACTTTCTCCAATGGTCACACAGGGTAACAACACAGACTGACACAAGCCAAGTCACCACACGTTGTGTTCTTCAACCTCGTTCGACGGCTCAATGTGCGAAACAGGAACGAGCACCGCGGCTTCGAGCGATCACTCTACTCCTATGCGTGCAATCGAACTTCACGATCGATGTAGTCATAATCGCGCTCAACGCCGCGACGAGCTAAACACTGACCAGCTACTGCAACTGCACCTCCTGCGGCACGTACATCGTACAGTGGGCAGCGGAGCAACCAGATCTGTCGTAGCTGCTACAACGTGCCTTCCATATTGGTGACTTGGTGACTGGGAGCCCCTATGAGCAGATACACCACTGAGGTGAGTGAGAGGAGGAGAGCTTCATCAGTAGTCGTCTGTCGATGTGGAGAGCCATGGCGAGCGAACAAAAGCGAAACGAAACACGCTCCATTTGTATCTGCAAGTATTATAGAACGATATATGGTACTGCAGATCCTTGGGATGGTGCCACCATTGAGGTGACGAGGTCGAACATCTTCAGAAGTGTGAATTTACATCATGTGTCTTTTCATCAGAACACAGCGATGACACCAGCATCCAGGACTCCTACTATACATACCTTCCTGGGATGCCACCAGACATGCACATGAATATGAGCGAACCATGCAAAGAGCAAGAGGCTGAGAGTGACGCCGGTTGCGCACTCGACACCACTCATAATACAGCCACGCTACCGGAGACGTTCAGAGGAAGATATATCAGTGAGAGAGAGAGAGAGTGAGAGTGAGAGAGGAAGATCCAATCCAAGTCCAGTCCAAAAGTTGTATCGCAAGCCTCAAGTCGTTACCGACTCCCGCTTCTGGCATCCTCTGCCCACATGCAACCCTTCGGAACTCAACGCAGCAATCAGCCAGTCAGTCAGCAAGCAGTAGGATATGCGCCTGTTGGAAAGAGAGAGTCAGAGTTAGATCATTCGTAGTCGGTCAGAGTTTGTCGGCTCCATGTGGCTGCGTTACCACCACTGTCAAAGATGTTGTTGATTATTGGTGCTGCTGACTTTCGATCCGAACGACCTCTGTTTGGATCTTAGCTCTTGTCGCGATCTTTGATGCGAATAAGTTACTAGAAGTGGCCGAGCACCGTCACTCGAATACGAAATAACACCTGACGTCCACAGTTTTCTCATCTCTCAACACACTCACAACTCAATTTGCCTCCTCACGCACGCATCTACTGAAAAAACCCATGAATGTCCGCCTCGCCACCACCTTCCTCGCTGCTGCTGTCGCCCTCGCGCTAAGCTCCACCTCCATCAACGCTCTTCCTCATGTCCACCCAGGCGTCCACCGCGCACTCCGCAAGGACGGCACCGTCGACCTGATCCTCGACCTCGCGCAGACCACTGGCGCCACACTCGAGAGCATCAAGGAAGGCGTATACGCAACGCACACGGCCGAGATTACTGACCTCAAGGGCAAGCTCCAGGTGCAGCACAAGGACGTTGTGTCCCAGATCACAACGCTTCTGAGCCAAGGGCGTGACGGACTCCACGACGGCTTCAAGACCTTCTGGATCTCCAACCAGGTCTTCATCGCCTCACCGTCCTTTGAACTCGTCGAGAAGCTCGTGGCGCTCGACTCGATCGGCGACATTCGCGAGTAGTTTGTGACCAAAACCGACAAGCCCGAGCTCACGAACGCGATGAACACCTCCAGCAAAGAGCTGGCCGGGTATGAGTGGGGCGTCGCGAAGGTCGGCGCACCGATGGTCTGGGACGACGGCAACATCGGTCAGGGCGTGGTCGTCGCGACTCTCGACTCGGGCGTGCGCTGGAGCCACGAGGCACTCAAGCGTAACTTCCGTGGCGCGTACGGCTGGTACGACTCCGAGCTCCAGTCGTCCGAGCCGTACGATCTTGACGATCACGGAACCCACACGACGGGCACCATCGCCGGTGCCAAGGGGGTCGGTGTTGCCCCCGGAGCTACTTGGATGAGCTGCAAGGTCTGTCGTGTGGACGACTGCCCTAAGTCTGATATGCTCGAGTGTGCACAGCTTGTGCTCTGCCCCACGGACACGTAGGGTAACAACGCCGACTGCAGCAAGGTGTCGCACGTCGCGAGTAACAGCTGGGGCTTCTACACGTCCGCGACGTTCTTCAAGCTAGCAGTGGACGCCTGGACCAAGGCCGGCATTGTCCCAGTGTTTGCTGTCGGCAACGGCAGCCCGGCGTGTAGCACTGTAACCTCACCGGCAGATTTCTCCAAATCCATCGCGGTCGGCGTGATGGGGACCGCGGATGAGCTCGCGCCGTTCAGCAGCAAAGGTTCGGGACCCAACGGCCGTCGCAAGCCGGACATCGTTGCACCTGGACGCTAAGTGCGCTCGTCGTACAATACTGGGGACGCGGAGTACGCGCTCGTGAGCGGCACGAGCATAGTGGCGCCGCACGTGGCCGGAGTGATCGCTCTGATCTTGAGCGCAGCCGGACTTTACGATCGAAGAGGTCAAGATCGCGCTCTACACCACGACGGACCAAGCGGGACTGGTCGCGTCCAACTACACCTGCGGTGGCACGTCCGACAAGGTCTAGCCGAACAACCAGTACGGCCACGGCCACCTGAACGTGCTCAACGCCTACGAGGGCTTCCGTTCGGCGGTGTAAGCTTCAGGCTAAGACGAGAGAGAGATGGCTCCTGTAAACTTGGTCAGTATTGAGATGACTGTCCGTGTGACCAGTTAATTCAGATACATTTAAGAAGAAAAAAAAGAACAGTATGGGTGACTGACTGGCTGTACCTGCTCAGGCTTTGGATCTCAGTTGACGTTGAAGTAGGTAGGCAGATCCTGGACCAGTCAACTACCTATACAGTACATACACACGAGCCGTATACAGAATGGAAGCCATTCGTTCAGCGCGTAGCCGAACTTGGCAGTCGGTGCTGATGAAAAACGCCCCGGAGCCACACATTTTCCTAACACAGCCGTCGCTCGTCCCCATTATCTTCGATGAGAGGGCCAAGAGGATCCAAACCTTGATCGGACAGAGCCACACAAAAGCAGACTCTTTGCTGCAGATCAAACCAGTTCGCCACTAATACTACGATACACACACACACACGACGGTCTACGCCGTGAGCGTCAGCGCCTCCACACGAACGAACCTGGGTATGCTGGTTGTTGGAGTGATTTGGAGACGAGTTGCTTTCTCGCTGCTATCTCCTGCATTTCCATGCACGCAAAGTACACAACGAGGCGGTTGAATATTGATAGGTGGCTGATGTCGCAAAACCCAGCAAGTCGACGAATAAGCGCTCGCGGTGGCGTCAAGTCACTCGCTCACAACCACATTGAGGCCTCCATTCTGCACCTACAAACACAGCTTTTGATGCGCTTGACGAGCTGACACCTGCGCTTCCATTTCGAATTTCGAGAAGAGCCAAACGAAGGAAAGAAAGAAACAGAAGCGCTTGGATACGTGTACAGTCCAACTCTGTTGATAGCCCTCGCTTCGGAAGATCTGGAAAGAAACGAAAACTCGTAGAAAGGGATGGAGGCAGTGTCCGAGTCTATTGACAACCCGCTGCGGCAAACAACAAGTTGCGTGAGAATTGGCAATTAGTAAATAAACTGTACCTACCCTGGACTGTTTTTAGTGTGCTCTTAAGGAATCGCCAAAGTACAGTAGAGTACGGGAGTTTGGCGACATCAAGGTTGTGGGCGGAGAGGTAAACTTGTTGCTGACATAAGGAGAACGGACATTTCAGTTTACCATCCCGATATATTAAAATTGATCACTACTGTGAATTAAGAATTAAAGTGTCGTCGGCACACACAGCATAATGCAAAAGCTCCTTTTTACGACATTGTCGTCCGAAGTGAATAACAAATTCGCTGGAGGTACAAATGTATTTGTGATTGCGACCGTCCTGCTGCTGGCCTAGTGTCGCTCACTCCTGTAGTCAAGCTTTCGTCTACAGCCAGCCCCTCGTACAGATTGGAATCGAGCGATTCGTGCACATTTTCGCCTCGGTTTTTGTGTCGCAAAGCCACACGAGAGCGCAAGTGCAAGCAGAAAGTAAACCCCCGATCTCTCGTGATTTGCATTTTGCAAATTTGCAAACCCCCAAGTTGCCCTAGACAGAGGCCCCGCGAGCGCCGAGGGAAACTCGCAGAAGGACAGTTAGTTCTTTCTCGACAATCTGATTCGGCAACTCGCAGCATCGCTTCAGTAGCAGACGCCCTCAACACATCCTCCTCACCTAAATGAGCAATGCGGATGCAAAATAACATATATGCAATCCGAGGGCCAATCTTAGTTTACAGGAAATGCAACACATACTATGGGTGACCAGCAAATTCAAAGTTATCCTATTCACTCAGCAGACCAGTCACATCACAAATATATCCATTTGTCTGTCGTTCGCGTGACGGCTCCAAAGTTACTGTTCACAGCGTCCAGCGCATCCATTGAACCAATTATCAACGTTAGAATTAAGTTTTGACAGCGAATCCACAGTTTCCAGTTTTCGACAGCTGCTTTTTGACATCGCGCTTTTTGGTCGTGATTACAGTAGCATGCAAGTTGGTGGGTTTGCTTAGCTGCCAGGGTTTGCCACTTGGGAATCCGATTGTTCTGATCTGAAGATTCCATGCACTCAGAGAGGCCAGAGTACCAATTAACCTCTCTCTATACATCAATAAATACATGCTTGGTGACGGTATGCATGGATGAGGCGCAATAGAGAGTTCTTTTGGAAGTGTGGCGTGCCCATCATCTCCAGCATCGTGATGAGACTCTCCTTGAGAGCGAGTGCCATGCAATCTCTCGTTCATTCGTTCACTTTGATTTCCACTTGTCGCCGATGGGTGACACGACCTTCCTCACGCCCGTGTACTGTATTACTGCAGCCAGTCTTGCTGCAACTCTGAGAGCTCTTCGTTCGCTCACTGTCAGTCCAAGCTCAGCGGAGACTCTCCGTGAAGTGCAGAGAGATGCAACAGGGATCCGGTCGTGGAAGAGCTCCTCGCTCCTCCTTGAAGGGATGCAAACGCACACAAAGCCCACAGAGGAGAGCTCTTCGAAGGCGCACTCTTGGCCCTAGGCGCTTGCATGCTCTTGACCCATACGGCTGTTCTTGCAAAGCTAGTTCTGCACCTAGTGCCGTAGCCGACTGACAGAGTTATTTCCTTCCTCACAACTCGTTTTGCCTCCAAGCCCTCAAGGCACTTCTCCAAGCAACAACCAAGTCAATCCAAGATGAACGTCCGCTTCGCCGCTTTCCTCGCCGCGCTCACCGTCGTCGCCGACTGTGCCAATGCTGCCGCCCGTGTTCACCCAGGCGTGCACCGCGCGCTCCGCTCCGACGGCAAGGTCAACCTCATCGTCG
>JALBZB010000581.1:0-22895 GCA_038050625.1 Pythium sp. MPC-2022a | reverse complement strand
TTCGATCACAAGATCGAAAAAGTATGGTGATCTTATATTTCCTGCCATCACTGTAGAGAGAAGAAGG
This sequence comes from Pythium sp. MPC-2022a, assembly GCA_038050625.1. Classification (NCBI taxonomy): domain Eukaryota; phylum Oomycota; class Peronosporomycetes; order Pythiales; family Pythiaceae; genus Pythium; species Pythium sp. MPC-2022a. Next base: position 22,828 of record JALBZB010000581.1, on the reverse strand, counting down.
TTTTTTGGCGCGACTCCGAGTTTTAAAGAGATTCCACCGACTTGAAGAGGAATCCAATAAGTCTACTATGAGCGAAGATAGCGTCCGCATGATGCGTGAGGTGCCGCCGCTCGTGTGCGTCGCAGCGGCGCTGACGCGCATCTGCACAGGTCGCTGCTCTCCTCCACGTGCTCCAGCAGGTGAGCGCGCTGCTGGACTATTCGGTGCGAGCGTACTGGACCATCCCGCGCGCATATCCAAGAGCTCCCTCGCGCAGGACGCTTCAGATATAAAGTCTCGCTCGCGTCTTGACATGGCATTGTGGCTTGACTAAAATCGACGAACCGACCGAGGTCTTCGGTCAAAGACCTCGGTCGGTTCATCGATTTTAGTCAAATGCTCCTCGGCTTGTCTTCAGGCAACTTTTTCTGCATCACACTTTATTCGCTTTCACGAACGCATGGCCAGAATTCGCAACGTGACAGTGCAGAAGCGATATGTCGCACTCAATGTTAGTATCGCATTTGCAGTCCGGCACTCCTGTCGTCAGTCCGATATATTCCCTTCCGATCTCATCAGTATAGTGGTTATCAAAGCTTCTTCTCATTGTATGTGTCCATTGTTCTGGGTTGCTACCTCGGATGAAAAAATGACCTGGAGTTAGCCTGTCAGTGAGCAAACGAAATGCATATAATATCATAATCCAAACTCAAACCATTATTATAAGCAAATTGAGGGGTGCTGCTAAGCTAGGCAAGCCATGTACGCAATGAAATCAGTCTTGTCTCCTTCTTTGATCAATTTTAGCACGGGTTCATTTGGGAATTGCGGACAATCCCGGTTGGCTGGCGACAACGCAGTCTCCGACTGAAACTCCACACACGTTACTTAGGATGCAATGGGCTTGAGCGCCGTCTCGATGCGCTCGACGGTCTCGCGCAGCTTGAGCTTGAACGCGTCGTCGTGGCACTCGATCATCTGCGTCATGTGGTCGACCGTGGCTGCGATGCCGCTCGGCGTGCTAATGTGGATCTTGTTCGTCTCGAAATCCAGGTCCACGTCGCCGTACTGATCCTTGAGCAAGCGGAAGACGATCAAGAGGTTCAGCGCCTCTTGGTCGGCTTCGCCCAGCTCTTTCGCTGCCTTTTCCAGATCCGACGCCGTTTCCACCAACTCCACTTCTTCCGATTGCTCTGGCTGCTCCGTCTTGATCAATTCTTTCTCGAGCTTCACTTTCACCTCCTCAATGGATTCTTCTTTCTTAATTGCCGCATCTTCATGATCTTCTTCTTTGCCATGGTGGTGGTGGTCGTGCTTGTCGTCGTTCTTCTTGGAATGGTCGTGAGGACAAGCGGCTATGGGGTGACCGCTCAGCTTGAAGCTCGCAGGACTCGCCTGAGCGTGCATCGCAAGCGCGATCACCGAATCTGCGATCATATCTGCGGTCGGCGCGGACGTCCACTCGACCAGAATCTTGTCGGAAGTAGATCTCGTCACGACAACCTGCTCACAGACGATGATGCGGCTCTCTTTTTCCAGGTGCTGCACATCTTCATACATTTGCTTGATGAACGCGAGTAGCACGTCGAACGAGTGGTACTCGAACGGCACGTGCTGGCGCTGGGTGATCGTGCCAGAGATCAGCTTCGTGTAAGTCGATAAGTCCTCCTTGTGCATGAGGTGGGTCTGCGAGTCCACCTCCACGAGCAAGCCCGAGATCACTTTCCCGTTCTGCGGCTGTTCGCATGCGAGTCCACCGATCGCTTTCGCAATTTTCTCGCCCTTGAACTCGAGCACGATCTCTTGCATGTTGGCAGGCGTGAAAATGTTCGGGTGGTAGATCTTCGGGTCGTTGAACTTCTTGTTCAGCGCAGACTTGAGCCGCATCATCTCGTTCTTCTCACCGTGCACGAGCACGATGTTTGGCGGCACCAGCTTCTCGACAAACCCACTCGTGCCAACAAAGTCGGCGTGCGCAGAGAACGAAATGTACTCCACCGTGCAGTTCATCGGGATCACGCGGCCGTCGAGTGCGACAATCTCCGTCGGTTCCGACAAAATCTTCTTCGCGAGCGTGCCTTCGACGACGTAACCTGGGATGATGCACGCGTTGCGTTTGTCCGAGCACCAGCGCTCAAAGAGCTGACGAGACACGCCGCTCTGCAGCATACCAGGACTTGCCATCACGACTGAGGGACCCGAGTCGTCAAAGTCTTCGAGACTCTTCAGGTTCGAAATGTGCTCAAACTGAAACGGGTTTGAGATCGCGATCTGCTTGCGGATACGATCGTTCATCATGTTGATGTACGTCTGGTACACACGCAGCGCCTTGGCAGCCAGCTTCGATGCAAAGTAGATCGGCACGTCTTGTAAATCTGGATGCGCTTGCCAGTGCTCGTCCAAAATCAACAGCAGCTCTTGGGTTCGCCCCAACGCAAACACTGGGATCAGACAGCGACCTCCACGACGCACAACCGCTTCCACTTGACCTGTGAATCGACCCTCGCGCTCCACGACCGACTGATGCACCTGGACGCCATACGTCGACTCCACGATGAGCACGTCCGGAGAGCACGCTGGCAGCTCAGCAGCCATCAGGTGACGGTCGTTCTCGAGCGAGTAGTCGCCCGTGTAGAGCACTTTGACACCGCCGATCTCGATCAAGTACATGCACGCGCCGAGTACATGGCCGGCATTGTACGGCGTGAACTTGATGCCATTGTGCATTTTCTCCTGGTGGAAGTCGATGATCTCCACTTTCGCGACGCAGTTGTTCAAATCTTTGTCATCGTAGATCTGGTCGTCCACAGAGATGTTGGAAACGCGCAGGAAATCGCGCAGCATCATCTGCATCACGGCTTTCGTCGGGTGGGTCATGAACACGCGACCCTTGAAGTTCGTCTTCTCCGTGAAGTGCGGCAGCGCAGCGACGTGGTCGATGTGGAAGTGCGTGATGAGCAGCAAGTCGATCTCTTCGGCCTCGACGCCGTCGAAGAACGGCAGACTGCCGTGGCCCGAGTACCCCGGGTGCACGCCGCAGTCGAGCATGATGGTCTTGCCTTTGAACTTGAGCACGATGCACGAGCGCCCCACCTCGTTGCCGGCGCCCAGCGGCATGATGCGCATCACGTGGCGCTCATCGGCAGCTTCCTCTGCGAGTCGGCGCTTCGCCATCCCTTCCTTCTCGCCTCGCTCCTTGCTTGGTGTTGGCTTGGCGTTTTGTGCACTCCCAAAGGAAAGAGTGTGCCCTTAATGTCACTATTTACTTTTATATTGACTCGGCACTAAACCGAATTATCATCATTTTTGAGAGGGTTGGATCTTCAGCGACTGGGCCATCACTCCTCGCAAAACGATCTTGTGGAGCCGCTTTTGATGCGAAAAATCGCAATTTGGAGCAATTCCAATAGGAACTATATCGGATTGACTGCGGCCAAGGCATTGAACGACTCGATTGAATCAGCGCTGGTGTGCTTTGCGTCTCCAGATAGAAGGTGTATTGCATGACTGCAGATTCAGAGTGGGGATGATTTTACCTCAATAATGCTGTTCAACACAGTACTTAACAGTTGGCTTCTTCGCTTCTCGCTGCAGATGTGAAGGCTATACTAATCGAGCCTGTAAAATGGATTGTCTGCTTTTACAGGCAGATAAACGCGCGAGGACCTTGCTATCAGCACAAATAACGCGCTTACTATGATCGCTTCGCGTCCTTCATCTATCTGCTGCTGTATCTGTTCAGAACTGTCGAGTATCCCAATCTTCCTTCTTGGTCAACAAAATGAGTCAATCATGGCTGCACAAAGAGTATCCGTAGATCGACAATCCGGGTCTTCTGTCCCACTGCCGCTGCTCACCGAAACAAGTATGTGGAGTCATTCAGCCAACCTATCAACACGAACACATGACGATCTGTAGCTTTCCCTTCCAATTGACCCCTGCGAACGATTCGTTGGTGTCTAAACATGCAGGAAACTGGGCTCGATCACTAGTAATAATAACTACTACTGATAGAGCCCAGCTCCCTCGCCGGACTCATCATACTACCTCATGGCCCTTTTTACATGCGGACATGGCGAAAGATCGCCATTTTGTTCTGAAACGCTTCACGTCGTCACATGCACGCGTGGCAATTCACAGACCAACACTCTTGCGAAAAGGAAACTTGAACAGTTGAAAAACCTTGAAGTTGAACCTCAAAACCTTCATTCTCACCTTTTATAAACCCCAGAACCTCGCAAATTTTGAGGTGATTTCCTTTTGTTCTTTCTTGAAGCCGTCGCTCCGACCGACCCTTGAAGCGCCGCGCTTTCTTTTTGGCGCATTTGGCCATACAAATAGTAACAACGGAAACACCAATCGAAGAGAACAGGAGAGCAAGCAAGAAAACGACGACGACGACGACGAGGATGAACTTTGTGGCTCCATCGGCGCTGAGAAAGCGGCAGCTGGATGAGATCGCGCCCCCGCTGAGCAGCGACGTGCCCGTGCTCCCGCTGCCGACCAAGATCCCGGCGCACCACTTGGGGCAGCTACAACCCCAGCTCCACCTGCGTCCAATTCCACTGCCAGCACAGCAGCAACAACAGCACTACCATCATGAGCAGCAAGAGTTCCAACAGCACCCTCGTCCTTCGTATGGATCTCCTCCGCATGCAACGCACCAGTTCCATCATATGCACATGAACCTTCAACAACAGCAGCAACTGAGTCCGATGGCTCCCAGCATGAGCAACACGTCTGCAAACGCGCCTCCTAGACGGATCCGACAGGGGTTCTTCAATATAATGGATGTGCAGAACAAGAGCCCGCGTAAAGCTCCGACGAAATCGCGTCGCATGAGTATTGAGATTTGCGATGATCACGAGCTGAAGACACCAGGCGTGCTTCCAATCTCAAGCAACTACCACCACGACGTGCACATGGCAGCGAACGGTGATGCACCTGGCGGAGAACGAAACAGCGATCAATGGGTAACTACTCAAGCAGCGTTGTGCTCGTCGGTCTTTGTAAACCCAGGGCAAAATGGAGCCCAGGCAGATGTAGTGGTGGGGGCAGCATCCAGAGTTGTCCCACCCGCGGCCCCTCCGCTTCAACAGCAGCAGCAGCACATCTTGGTAGATCAAAAAGAAAACAAAATGCCATCCACTTCGAGAGTCACGAAGCCTGTTGCAATGAGAGGGTACAAACCAAGCCAGCCAAGCGAGCCTACTGTGGAGCCAGCTTTGCCATCGGTGAGTGGAAGAGTATTCTTTTTGTATACTGTATTCAACCGACTAATGACTGATGTGGGTGGATAACTGTAGATCTCCAGCTATTTTGCTCCAAAAGGCCAAGGAAATACTAGAGATGGAGTGCCTGGTCTTCGCGCACCACCACCATTCGCATCATCGGTACGCAAAGTGCTGTCAAATAGTGCTGCCAAATATGTTGAGGGAAATGGGCACTGCTAACTGTGAGTGTGCTTTTTTCAGGCTGTATCGAAATCTCTTCATCGATTAGGTTTCTCAAGAAAGCTGCCGTTAGAATCTCCCGGACTTACTCCTTCGAACGCACCAAGGAACTTCAAATCCAGTTTCGTTCTCAACGGTGCTATCCCGCTTGAAGGGAACGACTTTGATAGCGACTCCGACAAATGCTCAAGCGACGAGGAGCTGGCGATGATCAACAACGAAATCTCGCTTTCCCAGGACAAGCTGATGGATCTCTCAGTACAAGATATTCCGGATCACGTCGATGGGGACCAAGCTCTGGTATTGACCTTGAGTGAGAGTTTTTCCAGTGTACTCACCAGCATCGAAAAAAAGGCGATGAAAGATCTCGGTATCTACATCATATCGCTCTCAAAGGAATCGAGTCCAATCATGCTTGGCAGAGATCAGTTCTACTCTGTATTTGGTGAGAAGATCCGAGGGACAGATGTTTTCCACTTGAGCCGTCGGCATTGCGTTTTTCACGTTACTACAATCGGGGATTCTTCGTCAAGCGATGCGTCGCAGCACGCGATATCAGTGGTGGTTGAAAATACGAGCACCAATGGGTTGGAGTTCAACAACCGCTCGATGAAACACGGTGAAAGACGAGAACTGCAACTTGGTGACACAGTGACACTGCTGAGACTTCGCAGTCACGGGGTAAGTTGATATGTTTCGCGTATTTGCTAGCCACAAGAATTAATGGTGTTTGTTCTGGTGATTTTGTAGGAGGAACTGTTGCTCTCATATACCGTGAAGTGTATGAAGAAACAACGAAAGAAAATCGACAGCCGCCTCCTGGATCGACCGTCTATAAAGCTACAAGATTTTCCCTCGGAAAGTAGGAACTCCGAGCCTGAGAACGACGTAAACGGGATTCCAGAAGCTCAAAGACACTCAGCCGTGCCACAGCCAGCTGTAGCAGAAGCTGCTGAATTAAAGCCGCAAGCAAATGAAGGTGCTGCAAGTGATCAAGGCTTGGCACCCCCACCACGCGTTATTTGCGTAAGTAAAATCATCACCTACTGTTCTGTCCGTGCATGGAATCTGTCGTTTTGCTCATGATTTCTATCTATCTTGGCGTTTTAGAATGTGCAAATTGCCGAGCCTTTTTCGTTGAATGCGTCCAGTAGCAGCCCGCTTCCCACCCAGGTTTGTTTCCACTTGTTGATTATTGTACTGAGGGCAAAAGATGATCTAACATAGTTGTGTGTGACTGTTTTACAGCAACGCCGAGGCTACCGAGAAGAGCTTTCAGACATATTTGGAGCATTTTCTTCGATCGAAGGCTTTGAGGTGAGTCGAATTGAGTGCAGTTCTGGAAATGCTGGTTTTACTGACCCTTACATCGTTGTGTGCTGTTAGGTGAATTATGACCCCGCCACATCCATCTCGTTCAAGAACGCACTCAAAGATAGCTCCAGTATTTTGCTGTACGCTGGGAGTGGAAATGAGGCATGCATCAGCACTGAGAACTCCGATGCGATGCCCGAGCGTTTGGCGAAGGAGGAGCTGATCGACTTTCTCAAGTCTGGTACGAGCAACCCCTGCATCTTGGCTATTATGCGTCCAACATGGTGTTTAACTTCCAATTTGGTTTTATGTAGAGCCACAAGCATCGTCCAAATTGATCATTGTGTTTTCACCATCCGTTTCTACAGGTATGTAGCTGTGTGAATTTTTTTAGCTTGCGTGCATGGTCTACAGTATGATTTCACTAACCAACTTTTGTTGCGGTGGCAGCTTTGATGCTTAAAGAGTGCGGAGTATCGACAATTGTTTTTGTCAATTCTTCGGACTTGCACTACATCAGAGTGGTGTCCTTTTTGAGGTATGTTGCGCGTGAAATCGGTGCTCTTGAAAGGAATGTGCTCTAACATACATGGTGCTTGCAATGTTGAAGAGCCTTCTTTGCAGGGATACTGCGCGGCTTTTCCATTCAAAAGTGTTACAAGTTCGCAGAATTCGTCGCCCTCAACGACAGGAAAGCGTTCCAGGGTATACGAAATGAGCTTTGTTCACTGTTCATGACTCAATCTCAAGAAGTTGGTTTGAGTTTGACTGGCGGGGAAACTGCCCACAAGAAGGAGACGACGTGGCAATATGCGCCAGCTTTGAGCGCGCCGTTCATTCCTCTTCTCACACCGACATTCGTCGGCAGAGAATCTGAAGTCGGAGAGGTAAGAACTGCTTTTCAGACCTACTCAGATGGTTCTTGTCTAACATTTTCGCACCGAATTATTTCGCAGGTACTGTACTGCCTGAGAACAGAGCAAGTCCAACTTTGCAGTATCAAAGGGCACAGTGGAGCAGGAAAATCATCCGTTGCGATCTGCATTGCCAAGCGTATGTACGATAGACGGTTTTATCGAAATGGTGTCCACTTTTTCCCAGTGGAAATGATCTTGAACGACATCCAGCGGAGTCAAGTCGGTAAAGTCCAACAACAGACCCAGAAAAACCACCAGAGTTTCTCTTATCAAGAAGTGGATGTCAAGCGAGTGGTGCTCTCCAGATTTATGGCTGACCTCAACGAGCTCTTAGAGTCATTTCCAAGGTAAGGAGTGCTTATGTGAAGTGAAATCGTTATTCTGATGTCTAGGGTATCTGTGTGACGAACTATGATTTGTGGATTGTGATATGCAGTGATGCAGACAACCAAGAAAAGTCGGCGTTGCTGATTCTCGATGGATGTGACTCGTTTCAGCCATCAGTTTTCCGAGAATTTGTCGTTGATCTCATCCTGAAATTTCCGGCAGTGCAGGTAAAGTCTTTTTTCGAGTCCGTCAATCATCGAAGTTCACCTTACGGACAGTGGAATTGTGTTGTTGTGTAGTTCGTGATCACAGCTCGGCAAGACATGAAGGTATCTTTGTACCTTTCAAAAGCAATCTCGGAGCGCGTTGTGCACGTGAAAGGATTGGGCGAAGTGGATTCTGCAAGGCTGCTCTTATCGATGGCAAAATCTCACTTGAACCGCGAAGAGCTCAAGAAATGTACGTACCCGATATCAATGAGCTGTCTGAACAGAAGCGCGATGCTAACTAAATTATTGGTGTGTGTGCGTGCAGCTATACCAGATACAGACATCCAGGCTTTGTCAAAGCACCCAGCCTTGGAGCGGCTGAAAGGAAATGCCTTACTGCTGCTGCGGTTATCTGCCGAACTAAAGCACAAGCCGTTGAATGATTTAAAGTAAGAAGCATTCTATGGAACCTGGGAAGCATATTTGAGGAGGCACTTTTTGGAAAAAGATATCCTGGCAAGTGACTAACTGTTGTCCTCAATGATGCAGGGATTTTGCCAGTAAGATGTTCGCTGAACGTGCGTAGGAGAGTTACGCCAGGCGTGATATACGGCTTCGGAGCTGCCAAGCATGCTGCAGCTATTTATTCGGTCTTCTATTGCGTATCTTTCTTTCTGCATCAATACATTCCTTCGTGTCGGCACTTTGCCAGACTACATTTCCATATCTGATACCTGGAAGTTGCGCAAGATCACTCCAACTTGTAAATTCACTTTTCCTGTTGCAATTGTCTGAAGACGGCATCGGTCTGCCCACGCTGAATTGAAGACAACATCTTCAGAAGCAAGTTCCGGAGTGCGTCCAAGCAACTTTGCCTCCATCTCCTCTTTCGCTGATCCCATTGGTCGCCACAGAGACACTGACAAGCGGTGCTCCCCCGATGAGAACGGGAAGTTGACGAATCCGTAGCCGACCACGTTGGCTTTCATGTGGATATCGGTTTGCCACACTTGAAGCAGAAGCTTTGGCCATCCCTGGAATGAAGTCGTGGCAAAGTGCAGATCAACTGGATGGCTCCAAACAATTGGGTGAGAAGACGACGCCGGGTAATCGATCTGCGTTTGGCCCAGCTGGTCTCCTGCGATGTGATGCCACAAGCTCCCGTACTCAACTCCCCATTTGCAGGCGAAACCCCCACATCCAAAGCCCTCGCCACTCGTGATCTCTCCAATGATGTGCACCTCAGGCTGGTTCGCTGGTGGGAGGTCTCGCAATTTTAGTCGATGACCAAGAAGTTGGTCTTTCGATCGACCAGCGTCAACTTGATTGCCGTCAGTCTCCAGTGCTGGCTTGCGGTGGCGTAAGGGAGACAGAGAGCTTTTGATCTTCTGGTCGCCGTCACTACGAGGCTGTGGATTTCCTCTATTCTTCTCGCGTTCCGGCGTCTGTTCGTCATGCTCCTCTCGCGATTTTGACTCTGACTTGTCTTTCTGCTTCTTTCTGGTCTTGGACTCCGAGTCTTTAGACGTCGAAGGTTCTGGTTTGGCTTCAGCTCCGGCCAAATCACTCGCAGGTACTTGCTTGTCGTCACTGTTGTCACCCGCTTCTTTCTTGGTTTTGCTGAACTTGAAGGCTTTGAGTCCGTGAAGTCCTTCGTTCTTTGTAGGCTTCTTGCTCTTCTTGTCGTCTTTTGCTGGGCTTGCTGGCAGTGATTCCTTTGCAGCAGATTGCTTCGCGGACGACTTGAGTTTTACTTCTCTACACACATCAAAGGATGCCGATCAGGTCAAGAAGTTGATCTATAGATCCTCACCAACCAGAGTCCCCATGGTTGAAAAAGACACGTACTTTTTGCCTTGAGGTGTCAACTTTGCCTCTTTGCCGCCGTCGCCGCCTGCTACATCAGGATCGTTCAGGATATTCTTCACGCGTGGACTTCGAACGAGAGTTTTTCTTCGATCCACCATAGCATTCCCTATCGAGGTGTGGTCTTCAGCTTCCTGGGCATTCTCATCAGAAGCGGTGGCTTGGGTGAGCGCGCTCATGTCGAGACTCAGCTCGTCGCGCTTCTTTGACTTCGCGTTCTCAAGCGAGGGCGCTGCCTTTTGGCTCGCAGCAGCACCAGCAGCACCAGCAGAGGATGTGCTTTCGCTGGCTGCTTTGGCTGCGCTGCCACCATCATCTGGGATCGCAGCGAGGCCACTGATATTCTCAAATAGAATAAGACATCAACTCTGGTCAGCCACACAATCGTCATTTGCTCTTTGTCAGCCATGGCCTAATGATATGCGCACCCCGGTTCCTTGTCGGCAGCTTGCTTCGCGCCGCTGCTTCGCGCAGCCTTGGCTTTTGGCGAAGTGAGCTTCTTGAGCATACTGGTACCTTGCTTTTCATGCAACGACGGAGAGAGCAATCTTGTTTGATACCCCGCCGTTCAAAGAGAAAGCCAACAGACGGTATCCGCGGATTTCGGGAAGAGTCGTCCGCGCGGATCAAACGTCTAGTCAAGTTGCTATCTTTGGCTGGGCGGGTTGCTCCAGACCCCACATTATTGACGAGATCCAACTGAAACGTGGGGTCACAAGGCACTCACTGATAAGAAAGAGGGTGTGCATGATGAATCAATCATGTGATTCGTTGTACATGTGAATGCTGTATGTGGGATGCCTGTGGGAAGTATCAACGGGAGGTGTCATGAAGCTCTGTGTGCGTGGCTTGCACTTGTCTGCAGTGGGTGAGGATTTTTCATTTTTGTCTGTTTCTCTATTTATCTCGACTAAAAGGAGCACAAGCTGCACCCAGCGACGCCAGCAGCACCAGCCGACGAGCCTTCCAGCGGTTGACGGCGACCACTTCTTCTATCATTCATGTGCCTCGCCGCCATCCATCCTCGATCCGCCTGTTGTTGTTGTTTATAATGCTTGATGTGGTGTTTTTCGCGCGGGTCGTTGCTTTCAGGATCGTCGGTTGATTCGCTGGATCGCTGGGTGCACTAACTAACTATTGTATCATCCCTCCATTGACGACAACGATGACGATACGCGCGCGCTTGGATGTCACTCGCAATTACTGCACCGGAAGAGCGGCTACATCTGCGATACAGGAAAGTGAGAGAGACTGGAAACGCGTGCACAGAGACGTCATGCTGCCTTGATGGGGGAATACGGGGGATACGTAGGTAGCGCGAGCAGCTTGCCTTAGTTCTTCTTGGTGCGCATGCGCTGCGCTTTCTTGCGCTTGCGGTGCTTGTGCTTGTTCATCTTCTTTCGTCTCTTCTTGAGCACGCTGTCCGCGAAGTAGCCGTAGGTCATGTCCATCTCGCGCAACAGCTCGTCGACGCCATGGGTGCCCGTCTCACGCAGCGGCATGTTGTCCGAGAGAGCGCTGAGCATGCCCGAGGTGTCCCAGAGGTCCTCCGAACAGGTCAGCGACGACGCCGACTTGGACTCTTCGCGCGCGTCCTGCAATGGGAACGAGCCGACCTTCCACATGTCGGACGGGTCCATACGCGCGTACTTCTCGAGCCACGCCGCCGGGTCGTCGCCTTCAAAGCCATTGTTCTGCACTGGGAACGACGGCTCGGAGAAGAAGTTGGAGCCCGAGGACATGAACGCGCGGCGGCCGGTGGTGCCGAACGCACCAGCGGCGCTCTTCGCGAGCGGGTGCGCCACAGCGGTCAGCTGCGCGCGGTGCGCGGCCAGCACTCGCACAGCACGGAGCGCCATCGTGACAGACAAGCGAGCGGACGTCGAGAGAGGAAGGCGCTTGGGCTGCCTTGCTCTTGTTTTTCCTGGCTTTCCTGCCTTTGTGCTGCCCGAGGTGGGAGAAACGGATGGAAGAACGCTCACCCCCTATCGATTTTGAAAGGCCATGGCATTCAATGATAGAGGCTCATCTATTTATAAAGGTATTTAATATAAAATAAATTATGGCAGGTTTTTGCTGGACCTATATTTTCGACGGATGCCGTAGAGCCCCAATTTTGAATTCACTCGCACTTGCAAGTTGCTGTTGCTGATGCAGTCGAGTGCGGCGACGCGCGTGCTGCTGGGCAAGTGTTTCGCGCACGCAGATCGAGATCAGAAAGGTTGGTAGCTTGATTTTTATGTGAGGCTGTATGTGTGTGTGTGTGTGTGTGTGTGTGTGCGATGTTGCTAGCCCACTGACTGAACGGACGGGTACTCATTAACCCGCAGGTTATCTGAACTTGCGCGACCTCAAGTGCGGCGTGGCAGCAGCATTGGGCATCCGGGCATCAAAAGTAAGCTGATAAGGGTCTCTCTCTTGTAGTCTCTATCCCCGTAAAGCATCTCTGATCTGTGTCTGGTGCATGCTACTGCAGTTGGTGCTGGCGCAGCTGTTCCGCGAAGTTGTCCCTGGTAAGTAGCTTACATTGTCGAATAGCATCCGATCTTCAAGTGAGCTGACGTCCAAGCGCCGTTACCCATTCCCACAGATGAAGCGCAAGGCGGGATCAATTGCGTTCAAGTCAATATAGACACATTCACGAGCGTGCTGATAAAAAGGATCATCAAAGCCGATCTACTAGAAGACGTGCGCCGAGCGTTCAAGGCGATGGATGTGCGTTCCCAGGGCTTCATCTCGCTCGAGAGCTTCAACCAGGTGCGCCTGCACGTTGAAATCATCAAATGACGAACCATGAATTGATCACACATTGCACTGCTGACAAGGGCAGGCGTGCTCGCTGGTGCTCCCGCACGCGTCCAAGCAGGTGCTGCTCAGTGCATTCTGTGAAGCCGATCGGGATGGCGATGGCAGAGTGACGTATCAAGATTTTGAGTGTGTGTATCTGTTGGCGATTTCTGAATCGCCAACAAGAATATGAATGAATAATAGCCAATCACCGACTTCACGCAACCATCATCGACATTCTATTGGGTATAAATAGAACAGTGTGCGATATACACCCAATCACATCTCACCTTTAAATCAGTTTCAATTTCCACATCTCTCGCTTCAATTTCTGATTCAGGGGTGGCAATTTGTGTTGGTGCGACCGCAAGACGACAAATCAGTCACAACGCAAAAGCCACGAAAGCACCAGCGAAGCAGCTTTCGCGGTGATGCCCGTGCGCTCCGAGTACGAGCGTGGGTGCGTAGAGATCGAGCGCGGTCAAGGCAACCAAGGTACCATGAGCTACCTGGCACAGTATGAGCCCCACTAACTGTATGGACTGACTGGGGTTGTATCATGATGGGGTCGTTGAATGTCGTAACATTGCAAGCAGCAGGGATGATGGCGAGCGAGCAGAACAAGAAGACGAGCAGTGACACGGATCGCTTGAGTGAGGAGAAAGATATCAAGCAGCGCGTGTCAGATGCGCTGAACCGACCGGAGAACGCGCATTGCGCAGACTGCAACGCGGCGAGTCCAAAGTGCGTGTTGCTCTTGTTGCTGCTGGTGAAAGAGGATGGCGAATGGAAGGAGCTGCCGTGTGTGACGAACTAACACGTATATGGATCCATTTGCATGCGCGCGCGTGTGTGTTGTTGTTGTTGTTATTGCTGGTGAATAGGTGGGCGTCTGTGACGCACGGCTGCTTCATTTGCACGCAATGCGCGGGGGTGCATCGCTCTCTGGGCGTGCACGTCTCGTTTGTGCTCAGCTGCACGCTCGACAAGTGGACTGTGAGTCAACCTCTTTTCTCCCTTTGTGTTATCCTTCCTGACTACCTGGGTAGTTACCGAATACTGTTCTCTCTTTCTTTCTCTCTCTCTCTCTCTCTCTGTACCACGAATGATCTTAGGATGCGCAAGTGCATATGGTCGAGACCGTCGGCAACGACGCATTGAACGAACTCATGGAGTATTCGGTCCCGCACGAGTTTCAAAAGCCAAATGCCGACACGTTGCGACCCGAGCGCGAGCGGTACATTCGCGCCAAATACGAGGACGAGCTCTTCAAGGTGAATCCCAGCAAGAAGAAGCAGCAGGCCGTGTCCTCCAGCTCCTCCGCAACCAGTAATATGTCGCCGTCGTCGTCTTCAACAGCGCTTGTCCACCCCCCCGGTGCTGCCGCAACACCAACAAACCACGGCATGGTCGAATACATTGGCGTGCTCATGATCGAGCTCATCGAAGGCACGAACCTCGCCGGTATGGACATCAACGGCAAATCCGACCCTTACGTGACGTTCCACCTCGGCGAGCAGTCAATCACGAGCTCGCGGGTCAGCAACAGCATCAACCCACAGTGGGGCCAGACGCTCATGCTCTCGTGGGACGGCTCGGCGCCACTGATCGCCGAGGTCTTTGACCACAACAAGATCAGCTCGGACCGGTCCATGGGCCGCATCATTGTCGACAAGCAGACCCTCGAGCCGTTGACTGTCGAGAGCAAAGCGCAAGCTGAGCCACCAGTGCTGGATTCCTGGTTCCAGGTGCTGATGCCGCGCGAATGGGCCACGAACTTTGGTGAGCACATGGTCGCGGGAGCCGAAGGCATGGGTAAAGGGCTCTACAAAGGCATCACGGGCGTTTGGAAAGACCCGATCAAAGGCGCCAAGGAGAATGGACTCGAAGGGTTCGCGAAGGGAATGGGCAAGGGCGTGGCTGGGATCGTGTACCGCCCCATCAAGGGACTCGGCTCGATGGTCAAGCAGACCGCTTTGTCGGTCGGCGTCGGCAAGAAACACCGCAGCAGCTCCTGTGAAGAGCTCGTGGAAGCCGGATCGCTGCATTTGAAGCTCTCGCTCCAGCGGTTCTAGAGTGAGCGATTGCTTCGCTCGCAGTTACACCAGACACTCAACTGGTATATTCATCATCATCATGTCATCGTGTCACTAAAACCAGCCAGCACAGCCAAAACAAAACAAGAACCAACCAGTACTGAGAAGATTGATTAGTGAAAGTATCCGACGAAGTAGAGAAAGACAACAACGTGTAATTTATTAGTCGTAATAGCAAGGAAGGAGAGAAAGAGAGAGCTTTCCAGACCTGACCAAATGCGCCACCTGAGTCTCCTTGGATCAAGAAAGTCTTGCTCGCACTGTTCTTGTTTGCTTTTGTCTGCCAGGCGGTCCGAATGAAACGAGTCGTTGACTGACTGGTTGCGTATCATCCTTCTATTTTCCTTTTCTTCGTCATCACTTCCTTTTCTCTTTCGTCAAACTATCGTTTTCTGGTTGGTAAGGGGTTTGCTTCGCCTACATGAGGTTGCGAAAGTTGAGCAGATCGCTCTTCACTCGTCGGAACTGTTCCAAGAGCGTCGACGCGTCAACGTGTTCATCTGAAAGCATAAACAAAACAAAATTAGCACGATGTAATACACCCCGATACATCCATAAACAAAAAGATTTGTTGCTCACCTAATGGGATCGCCTTGAGGTCCGTGATGAAATCGTTGCAGAGGTCCACAAGGTGCGGGCAGCACGCCGCAAAGTCCGCGAGGTGGTCCTTCCCGGCGCGAGGCGAGATCGCGTGCTTCTTCCATAACGTGATGATCGCGAGCATGGATTGCAGCACGTGCAACGTCCACACCAAGCTGCCCTGCTCGCGGTAGATCTGTTCGTAGTAGCTCATCAGCACGCGGTGCGGGACGCCCACGTCCAAGAACATCTTAAGCACCCAGTTGAACGTCGTGGCATCGATCGACGACGACGACGACACGCTCCCCGCTGCAAAAGACGGACGCTGCGTCAAGCGCAAGTACCACGATGACACGCGCTCTAACTGTTTCGCGATGAAGCCAACTGGGAACACGAAGCCGCCGAGCGCGGACGCGGCTGCCGAGCCTCCGTGCGCGTCATCTCCACCGTAGTACAGCGTCTTGCCGAGACGAAGCACCTTGCACTGCAGCTGACCGATCCAGTGACCGCTTTCGAACGAGCTCATGCCGTTGAACTGCGCAGAGAGACCGGCACTCTCGCACTGGTCTGCGCGCCACGCGTTGAACTCTGGGTTGCTCGACGACGGCGGGATGATGCTGAAGATGATCTTCCGCCACAGCGACGCGATCACGTCGGCTTCTTCCGAGTTGCACGAGTGGATGATATGCAGACACTCCGACCACATGTCGTACTTTGCGGCAAACTGGTTGTACAACGTCGACGCGTCAAAGATCTTGAAGGTCAGCACCTTGAGATCATCCTTGCGCTCGTGCAGCTCGTCTTCAATCGCGGCGAGAGACGTCGCAGCAGCTTCCAGCTCGATCGTGCTCTGCTCTAACGCCTTAAGAACACGCACCTGCAACTGGAGAACGTCCAGCACGTCACGCACCTCACGTGCTGCATCTGCTGCTTCACCCACTTCTTCAAGACTCTTCAGGCATCCAAGCGCTTTGGACACGTAGTACTGGCGCTTCACGATGTCAGGGTTTGCCTCCAACGCCGCGCTGCTATCATCATCACTATTATCTTCATGGGCTCGAGACCACCACACTTTAGCTGCGACGAGGTACTTCTGCTGGTCCATGTACAGCTTGATCAGCAAGTCCTGGTCCTTCTCTTTCAGAAAGTCTTCGATGAACGGCGATCGGATCGATGTGAGCAGTTGCGAGTGACTATTCTCATACAGCCACGTGTACAACAGTTCGTGGAACTCGCCATCTTCAGACGCCAGCGCGAAATGAAAGATCTCGTCCACGTACTTGCTGCGGGTCTCGTCGTCGAGACTCACCATGTCGTCGATCGACTGTGGGCTCTGTCCGGATGTCTTCTTCGCTTTGTCACTGCTGTTCAACAAGCGCTGGAGCGTGAGCAGGATGCAGCCAAAGCAATTTCGCTTCCACGTAAACTTCACGCCGCTCAAGTCCGACGCCGCCGCATCGTGGAAGTTCTTGGCGCACGCGAGCGAAAGCTTCACAGCGCCTTCGTAGAAGTTGAGCAACGCGTAGTCGTCGCAGATTCCCTGAAGCACTTCGATGCAATCTTCTGTGTCCCACATGTAGCAGGAGTTCAAAAACTGAGTCAGCGATTCCTTGAGGTACGCCTTGCGAGCGCTCGGCGCGCTAAGCTTTGCCATCGCCAAGCTCTTGTAGCCCTGGTAATGCCACAGGTCCGCGACCGAGAAGAACGACGGGCATTGCTCGCGAAGCTGCTTAATCAGGTACTGGTTGTTCTCGTTGCGACCACGCATGAGCGACTTGATCATCGTCTTTGCAGCCGATGTTCCCTCTGGAGTCGAGACGAAATCGCTGAAGCTCAGACGCGCCAGGGATTCTTCAAGCGACACCTTGTAATCTGACGCGATACGCAATAGCGAGATGCCCTCGATGCTGCGCAGCACCAGCTGGTACATGTAGTAAAGCGATCGCTGCTCGGCTTTGAATCGCATCTCGCGCTGAAGCTGTTCTTCTGTTCGGAGCTTCTGGTATCGGCTCGCCAACTCAGAAACACGCGAAATGCCGTCGCTGTCACTGAGCCCGTCAAGCGCAAGATTGTTCTCCAAGACGGATCCGCTGCTAATTGAGACTGCGTACGGACCAGCACTCTCCATCAGTTGACGAAGCTGGAACAGAATCTCACGGATCTCATCGAGTTTTTCCATTGTGAGCAGAGTCTCAAATGTCGTGGTGCTTGACGCAGACGATTTCGACGAGGAGCTACCAGGCACGCGAACAACCACGCGCTTGCCGAGTGTCTTGTGGCACCAAAGTGGGCGAAGCAGGCGGCAGATAAACATCACGAGACCGTCGTGCTGGTACGACATGCCGAATTCTGTCGTGAGCACAATGCGGGTGCTCGCGTTCGTCGACTCCAGAGCCTTCGCGGCTTCAAGCGCAGGGTTCTCAGCACCTCCAACGTTCGCTTGGCCGCACTCGAAGATGCCTTGCATCGCCGCAGTGTAAATGTAGTCGTCACTCTTAATTCCTCCAGCGCGGCGACCAACAAGCGATGCCGCGGTCGTTTCACTCGTGAGCGGATCACTTTGTACACCACACGCCAAGCCAATGAGCATGCAGCAGACTTGGATCTCACCAAAGCAGCGAATGAACGGAGACAGCACTCCTTTCAATTCGCTTCCTCGTGAGAGCAACAGAATGCGGTGCAGCTGGTCAATCGGGCGGATCTTCTTGAACACCTGGATACCCGCATTCGTGAGACACAGGAAATGGCGCGATGGCTGCGAGTACTGGAGCGCCATTTCGCCGACAATCGACACGGTGTCGTTCACGCTGGAGATGCCGCTCGACATCTCGTCAAACGATCGCTTGCCACCACGCGACGATGAAGAAGAAGAAGGAGCCGAAGCGTCCGCGCCAAAAATGGCTTCATTCAGATCCAGCTCCTTGATCTCCACGACCTTGCCGATGCATGAGTCGAGCGAGACGGACTCGCGAATCGTGGGCTTGCGTGACGTCGTCTGCGTTGGGATGGACGTCGTGATTGGGTCGTGCGCGATGCCGACAAGCTGGTCCTGCTGATCTTTGCGTCCATCAACAGCGAGAAACACGCCTTTGCGGTGGAACGCGACGTGAACAGATGACGGCGATTTGCCCGGCGCGTAACCTGGCTGCATGCCTTCTTTGCTGTGGTACGGTGGCGCGTCGGAAAGCGAGATCGCGGGTGGTGGCAAGCGGATGTACACAATCTCGAGACGGCTCGGTCGCTTCGTGCGCGGGATCGCGTTCCCGACAGTGTACGTACGGCGCGAGTACACGGTGATGTAGAATCGGATCCCGTTCGACGCGATCGCCACCAGATTCACAAACGCCGACTCTTCGCGCGGGATCACTGCGAGCGACACGATCTGCATGTTGGCGTTCTGAAAAAGACGCTCATCGGGGCACGAGACGCGCGTGCGGCGGTTCTCGCGTGCGTACTTCGCGCCGGCTTCGAGCAGGTTGAGGCTGCACACAACCTTCGTCTCGTCACCCGCGGCGCCATGGTCGAACAGAGTGATGTGGCCATTTTCGTGGAGCGAGTAGAGGATCTGGCGCTCTTCGTCGTTCGCAA
Source organism: Pythium sp. MPC-2022a (assembly GCA_038050625.1). Lineage (NCBI taxonomy): Eukaryota > Oomycota > Peronosporomycetes > Pythiales > Pythiaceae > Pythium > Pythium sp. MPC-2022a. The sequence goes on along the minus strand of JALBZB010000581.1, from coordinate 3,713 downwards.
ACTCGAGGATCTTGCCCGGCGAGCTGGTCAATCCCATGAGGAACGTTGGTAAGTACGCCGCGTACGTGGACGTGTGCGCGATCTTCTTGCAGGGCTTGTTGAAAAACGGGATCGCGCTGCTGCTTTCGGCTTCGGGTCCGTAGAGGAACTCGTAGACCGAGCCGTCCGAGCCGCCAAAGAAGATGCGCCCTTTACGCGTCGTCACAATGCGGCGCACGACGCAGTTGTCCGTGCTCACACTCAGCTTGGTGCGCTGCAGCTTCACGGCGCCGCTCTGCGCGTCGTTGTTCTCGTACAAGACCGCGACGAGCAGCACTTCGACGGTCGTCGCAACCACGAGCACGTGCTGCACCTTATCCGTGAACACACCGGCGATGGGCTTCATGCAGATGCCGACCGCGACGACCGCCTGGTCGAACTCAAACATCGCAAACTTGCCGCGCTGCTTGTAATTCCAGAGAAAGAGGCGCGTGTCGATCGACGTCCACGCATAGTCGATCGCATGCAGCAAGCCCGAGAGCGTGAGCGATTTGGTCTCCTCGAGCGAGCTCGCGATCACACCGGGGAGCGGGATCACGCTGCCTTTCTTCACGATCTGCGGGCACCACTGGCTCGCGTACGGCTCGAAGAAGTAGTTCTGCGGCTCCGACTGGTTCGCGAGCTGGTCGTACAGGTCCGGGTATTGCGCGTCCTCGCGCGCGACCTGGTCCACGCGGTTCTTCGCGTCCTGCAGCCCCTTGAGCAGCCGCTGCGCGCGCTGCGGGTCGTCCCCCGCCTGCTGCTGCTGCGACGACTCGACCATGGCTTCCGTTCCGTTCCTCTCCCTGTCTGTCCTAATCGATGGATAAAGCTCCCTGGGTGCTTGCCGTTTGCCTCTGCGCGCGCAGTCGCCTGTTGTTTGTCTACGGCGCGTTTGTATGGAGCAAATGCGAGCGCGCGCGAACGACCCACCACCCTCAGATTGTGTTCAGGCACTCAGTTCATCACTAATTGTACACCGCTACTGCCACAAACAGGTCGACCCGTAACTTTTTTTGTCAAAAAAGATACGGGTTTAGACCCGTGTTTCGCTGCAATATTTTAAAACACCTTGTTCACAATGTTCTATACTCATTGGAAAGTTAGATTCTGTTCTGAATTGTGCAAACTGCTGCGTAACTCTGGTACAAGTGTTGCACAAATTAGAAACAGCTTATACTTGGATAAACTATGCAGACAAATTTCAACATTTTGAAACGGGTTCAGGTTTGAAGTCTGATACAAAAGCTCGATTTGTAACCTTGAGTAACCATTTGCAGTCCCGAATGTTCCGAATGAAGTGCGGTTTGAGAAGGTTTCCCGTAGACATACTTTAGCATTATACGGTCAAGCTTAAAATGAAGTGTACTTGATAACAAGGTTATTTTGAGGTGTACGAGGAGTAGTTAGATATGTGCATACTTTGCTCAAGGTTACATTATATCCTTTTTAAAATAAAAAGTGCTTGACATGTGCATACTTTTTTCAAGCTCGCAATAGATTTTACAACTCTACGCGATAGTGGCCAATCAGAGTGTTCGTGTGGACAGGTGATCAATATGGATACATTTGAGGCAATCTTGAGATTGCCAAGAGCTTGCACGATATTGGCCAGGCCTGGGAAGGAAGGTTGGTAGAAACTGTTTTTGTTTTTCATTTGTTCGTCAAGTGCCCGCATGTTCACTCTTTTGCCTGCAGCTTACTCTGCATTTCCTGCTCCTGGCTCAGCTTCTGGCGCGCGAGGAACACTTCGTCCATGTTGAGCTCCGTGCCGTCGTTCGCGATCACGGGGTCCACGAGCGCCTTGCGGAACCAGGTCGAAAAGCGGCCGAACGTATCGTTCTTCTTGCGGATCTCGAGCCCCACGTCGTTCGAGATCTCCAGCTGCGCGCCGGGCACGCGTCCTGGCTTCACCTGACGGCGGGGGAGCTCGATTTTGTTCGGGAAATCCTGCGTGGTCGGGTCGTACCCGAACCCACGCAACGGCATGTTCGCAGTCTTGAGGATGTATTGGAACTGCTCCTCCGAGTAATGGTGGAACGAAGCACCGATCTTGCCACTGCGAGGCACATACGGACCCGAGTTCTCACCGCTCGTCGCGACCACATCGTCAATGCGCTGCTGCCACTCGGTGCCATCGAGGCTCGGCTTGTCGGTCAGGAACAGGAACACGCGACGCATCGTCTCCGCTCTACAATAACAATCATGGCGTGGGCTGTATCAGTAACAGAACGGTCAAACTTGATAGAAACAAGGTCACTCACCGGTGCACGAGCAAGTCCTCATAGCGCACGACGATGATCGGGATGTCCACCTTGGACGTCCAGTAGCGGTGGAACTTCATCCACACGTCGATCTCGTTGCGGATGAGGCCGTCCCAGCGCTCAGCAAAGCGCTCGTATTGGCTCTCGTGTAGACTCTTGTTGTGCGTGTTGGTGAGCGTCATGTTGAAGTATGAGTCGATCGCGTCCCACGGGTTGCGCACGACGAGGATCGCCTTCTTGATGTTGAACGGCTTCCAGCCGACACGCTCCGGGAAATGAGTCTTCACGAACCACACCGACTCGTCCACGACGCCCTCGCCTTTCATTCCGTAATTCTGCAGCTCCTGGCTCAGTGCACGATCCGGACGCGTATCGCAGCCAGTGTACACGCCCGTGATTCTCTCCAAGAGCCCGCGCATGAGCGAGTTACCCGACCGCGGGTAGCTCACAATCGCGATGCGCTCGCCGTCTCGCTCGCCTTCCGCCAGCCAGCGCATCACGCTCTTCTCTGGTTCAGACGCCACAGCTCCAGCAAGAGGCTGCTTGGCCGTTTCCTGGCTGCCATTCACCGCAGTAGTAATAACATCAACATTCGCAGTAGTGGCAGCAGGCGCTTCGCCATTGGCGAACGAGGCATCGTTGACTTCTTCCGCACCACTCATTACGTTGAAAAGCAGTTTTCGAGCGACGATCACAAACGGGTTCCAGTCCAGATTGAGCTGGGCTCTGTCAATACAGAAGAGATACGCATACATGCCAGTAAATAATCATAGCAACAGCAGCCAATGCAGGTTGGCATTCTTGAAGTATGCATCACAGACGCTGTTGGTGTTGGTGGCGTGAATGGATGAATGGATATCTCTGTCGCACGTACATGAGGCGAGGAAAGTAGAGAAGCACCTGGAGATAAAGACGCAGCAAGTAGAGTCCGCTGTTGGCCACCGTATCCTTCATCAAGCAACAGCACTCCAACAGATGCACGTGACTGACGCACAGACACAGAGAGAAGAGGAATGAGAGCCGATCAAGAGCTCCTTCTTCTTCTTCTTCTTCCTCGTGTTTGGTGGGTGCGCGCGCTTCTCTTGCGTTGCTCTGCTCGTTTGGCTGTTTTGACTTGGTGGAGACGAACGTGCCGTACCAGCGTGAGTGGTACACTCACAAACATTTGGCTTGGATACGTTTTCTGTTGTTCATCGGGTCAAAACAACAAGAGTTTTCCATCTATTGTTCAATACAAAACCTACTTCGAATTCCCAGGAGTTTTCTCTAATTACTTTAGCACCCACGAGAAGAATCAGAAGAAATGTCAAAATCGTAAACACGAAATGATCTAGTTAATTACGTGTTCACGGGCATAATGAAACCCATGTTTAGTTAAACGGGTTCTTTTTGGCGTGCAAACGCCTCGATTAGACCAAACGAAAGCCCTTT
>JALBZB010000580.1:0-23021 GCA_038050625.1 Pythium sp. MPC-2022a | reverse complement strand
CCCGCTTGCCGAGAAGATCCTCTCGCTTCAGGAGGATGCTGCAGCCAACGCTGTCCGTCTCAATCCGGTGGTCGAACGTGTACCCATGCACGTGGAAGCACTTTATATTGGTCTTGAAGAAGAAGCCCCAGATGCTGTCTTGGCGCCTGACGAGGTTGCCTTTCGTCAAGTAGTCGCTTCGCTTTCCCTGTTCCTTCGTGAAGCAGAGGTTGACGAGTGAGGCCGTGTCTATGCGAACGTGTTTGGGCACAATGTTGCTGCACAGTGAGCATGCGTTTTTGACACTCGTGTCGTGCACCTCGACTGCCTTCATCATGCACAGCATGCACGGGAGGCAGTCCTGCGGCGAGCACTAGATGTCGTAGAGGACGTTGTCGTTTTCCAGATCTCTCACAGGGAGCACCAGGTGGTGCTGCTCGTCTGTCCACGCGTGGTAGAGGGGATGTGACGTCTTCGGCAGGTGTAGCCTGAGCAGGTCATCCTTGACCCTGCGCAAGCGAGTGCACAGCGCGTCCTGGCGACTCCTTGTTCCTCCTGCTCTCCCTGATAATGGCGACCAGCTCCTTCTTGCGCTACAACACGTTGACGTACCGCTCGACGTACTTGACGTAGTTCTGCTTGATGTTGTTCTTGTACATGATGATGGCGTCGATCGAAAGGTAGTCGAGCACGGTGGTCATGTGCCGGTAGCTTAGCTTCTCCGACACGTACGCCTTGTAGTGCTACTCGTAGAAGGCCTTGAGCGTATCCTTGATGATCTATGTCTCGGCTTTTGGAGGCTTGCCCTGGGAGGGCGGCTTGCAGAGCACCTTCATGACTGAGGTCATGAACTGTCTGTCGAGCGTAGACAGTTCGACACCCTTCTTGCAACAGTAGAGCAGGTACAGCTTGAGCAGCTGGAGCGTGTGGATCATGATGCCGTTGGCCCGTAGCGCGGCATCGGTTAGCTTATCCACGACGAGATTGTTCTTGCCGACGCTCTTGAGATTCGTCTTGATGCAGCGGTAGGTCGGGTCCGGCGGCTCCTTCATGTTCCCCGTTCGCTTGAGTTAGTTACAAACCCTAGACAGGTGTGCCGATGCGAGCAAATGTAGGGCTGAATATGCATTGGAAGCAAGAGAGCAGAGATCGATGGCCGAGATCCCCGTTACCTCCGGTGCCTCACTTTTAAAAGCGAGCGAGAAGACAACGACACTCCATCACAAACTTTTTAAAAAGTGAGCGATGGAGCTTGTGATCCAAGCAGGAAGCAAACTTCCAAGCAGATAGATATTCGACGCAAATCGCTTTTGATTTTTTTTACTCACTCCACGGCTGAATTGGACGCTTTTCTCTATCCTGCGACCTTAAACTTACTGCTTCTTGCTTGTGCTCTCTTACGCACTACTTTTCTGGCGTTTTCTCATTCGGAGCCCTCCGACTGGGCACCTCTTCACTCAAATTTACACGGCACACTCACTCCACGCACTGCTAGTGTTTGCTCTTCTCCTAACTAAAATACAATTCTCGCGGATCGTCAATCCATCCGACCTCCACCACCTTCCATCCTCTCTCCATTGTCTTCGTTTTTTCTTCGTTCTCGCGTTCTCTTTGCATCAGGGTCTCCATCAAAAGCAAGGTTATGGTTGGTTAGCTGACCATGAAGATCAGTACTTCCGCTCACATCCATCCACGACAACAGACAACTTCCGAAACAGGGCAGTTGACTTGCTCAAGAGTCTACGTTACGTTAATTAAGTTATGGAGGATACATGTGTGCTGTGTGACGTTGCTTGCCAGTACGCACCTTACTTGAAGTCTTTTGCTGGTCGTCTATTGCAAAAGTGCATTGGTGCTGCTGCTGCTGCTCACAATTGTTGTGGCTAATGCGCCAGCGAGAGACTCGCAGCGCGCTGGCGTTTCTTGGACGCGATGCTTCTGCTATTGGTGTTCTTGTGCTGCTTGGTCTGGAGCTCTCGCACGAGCTTCACAGGTGAGTAGAAGAGCGCGCGCTGAGTGGTGCTTCCACCTGAAGTCGGTGTTGCTACTGCTGGGGTTGCCAGCATGTGCTTGAGCAGCTCAATGTCTTCTGTAATGCTCATGTGCGGGTGGTTTTCGATCGCAATCGGGCTTGATGTGACGTCAAGAGCTTGTTCCGAAGGTGAATCTTCCTCTTGCTGTGAAGCCTGCTGCTGCTGTGGGAAAATGGACGCGTAAACGCGCTGCACCAAATTGAACGCGCTCGTGAACTCATCTGTTGCGGTTGGTGGAGACTGGAGCGATGTTGCTGAGCTGCACGAGCCGACGACCAGCTGCACTGCGGCAAGAGCGACAGCGGAAGTCTTGCACCCAATTGAGCCATAGTCTAATAGCGAGTAGAAAATATAGTCAGCACAGCCACTCAGCAAGGCAAATCATAATACATCGGTTATGTATGCTCCTTACCTTCCGCGACAAATTTCAGCAGCTCCGTCACAGTCTCCATGATCTCGTCTACATCCTGGAGCGCGAGCGCATGCACAAAGTCGCGCGCAAACGTGAACGTGTTTGGTGGGTTGAGCTCCCAGTTGAGAATGCGCAACAGGTGCATTTCCACGCGGCAAAAGTCCTGTTTCGAGAATCGGGACTCGCAGAGCAAATTGAGCTCGTCCTGTTGTGCAACAGGCAAAATACGCCACAAGTTAGTCGTGTGCGTGTATATTGCGCGCTCGTAGAAATGAGAGATGACAAACGTACCAATGTGATCGGTTCGGGGTCGTGCACCTTGGACGCCGAGAACACACAGACCAGCGAGAGCAGCTGCATCATGATCTTGTCCACCGACTCGACCGACAAGAACTGATCCATGTACGAAATCGCGCAGCCAACTGTGTCCACGCTCAGCTCAAACGCCTTTCCGGTCTGGAATCACCAAAGTAGGCAATCTTCAGCCCCACATTCACACTTCCATAAAGCAACTCCGCTAACCAAAACTTGGCATGACATACACACCTCAAACATCCATCGGCAGATCTTGACGCGCCATGCGTTCTTCATGCCGTGCCGCTGGATCTGCTTCATGTAGTCGCAGTCGCGGATGTAGCGGCTCTTGGTCTCCTTGTCGAGACTGAGGCGGATCGCTTCCAGCACTTGCGCCATGGGCTCGTCCTGCTTGCAGTGGTCGTCCCACTCAACAAGAGCTGCAACTGTGTCATCAACTCCTCCTGCTTCATGCGCAAACTCGTCCTGGTTACTGCTTTTGCTGTTGTGGTCATCATCAACAAAGCGCTCTGTATGATGCGCTGCATATGCGCAGTGCTTGTCATCGCTATGTGGAGATGCATCACCAACGCTGCTGCAGCTCTTCGCCATTGTATGAGAAAGTTGCGCAATTCCTTTGACTCGTTCACGAGTTGAGGTACAATTGCGCGAGTGCACAGTCCTCAGGACAACAGGCAACGGCAAGCGACGTGACGCGCAAGTGGCCTCCGTTCTCTGCCGCTTCGCTACGGCAACTTGTGACGCTTGCTTTCCTCTCCAGTGCGCCTCTCCCTGGGCAACGAACGATAGGGGTTAGACGGAGACTGGCTGGATTGACGCATTCATTCATCCATCCGCAATGCAATGGGCAGCCATGTGGCAATTTGGCGCCACTTTCCTTTTTGCGTCTTCTGATTCGCTGTACAATATAGATATCTACCAATAGACTTTCCGTATTTGTTAGTTGATTATTTCATCCAATCAGAGTGCGTCCCTTGGTGAACGCTTTCCCGCAAAAAAATTAGACACACACTCTCTCATGCTAAAAGCACGATGTTGCTCGATGTTGCCCCAAGCAACAACACAAGTGCTGACACTTGCAACAACAACCTCCACACGATGGTGTCCTGGATGGCGCTTTTGCTCGTGTGGCCCGCATATCATACTGAGTGTGTATCGCAACGAGGCCGGCACTGCATCACACTCTTACTACACTACAGGTGTCTATTTCACGGTGACTACAGTACTGCATCATGATGGACAGGACCAAAATGAGAGCAGCGAACCAGATGCGCGCACACTGGCAATGAAAGAAAATAACTCGGGTCTCTTTTGTCGGTTGATAGATCCCGACAGAAGAGATCCGAGTGATTTCTGGCGCATGCCGTGGGTCAATCCAATTTCATGTTGAAGCTGAGGGCAAGAAGGTCAACGACCTCCACTCCGCTGTTCGATTTTGTGCGCCAGCGAATGAAATGGCCTCATTTGCTTGACACAGCCGGCGTCATTCAGAAAAGTCACACATGTGGGCACAGGATACGCAAAGGCGTTTAATTCAGTACATGTTGAAAAATAGAGACCACACAGGCAATTTTATATATTGTTTTGTGCGATTGTTGCTATGCTTGAAAAACATATCAGTAGATCCTGAGGAAGTATAGCTTAAAAAAGTAGACGACTGAGTTCAACGCGAGGTCTCCAGGTGTGGTCGCTTGCTTGACTTCAACTGCCAGTGCGGAATTCACCGGCCCAAGCGCAGAAAGAAAGCTCCAGTTGGATCAAGTGAAGCGCTTTTGGCGGTGGTGTAAGCGAGCAGTATCAGCATGGACCCTGCTTCGTCCGGAGGTCGCGGTGGCGGTGGCGGCCGTGGAGGACGTGGACAAGGACAGGCACGAGGCTCGGGCCGTGGCGGTGACGGCGCTGGACGAGGAGGAGCGAATGGTGAAGACAATCGAAGAGGCCGTGGCTACAACAACGACAACAACAATGCAGGAGGAAGAAGTGGTCGAGGCGGCGGTGACAGTGACTCCTTTGGTCGCGGTGGGTATACTTCGGGTCACGGTCGTGGCAACAACTGGAAGAACAAAAGCAGAAACGCGAACCAGGGCTCGAGCAATCATTACCAGCACCATCCACAGCAGCAAAGACCGTATGGAGGTGGAGCTCACCCGCGTAGATTTGCTGCGTCTGCGAACAAGACAAATCGGTTTGAAGGCTTTATTTTCACTGGTCTGCAGCGGTGCCCGCCATACAAGCTGCCGAAGCTCATTGAAGAGCACGAAACGCTCTGGATGGACTGCTGGCGCAAAGCCGCAGAACTGCCGATTCCACAGCTGCGCATCTTACTCTCTGCGCTGACGCGTCTTCCTTTTTCGAGCAACATTAAACCGCCAAGCATTCGAGATGTGACCAATGGGGTTTTCAGCTTGGTGAGCGAGTTGACAGGCGGCGCGACGCAGCAGTGGGATTCAGTTGACCTGAGTGAGCCGAAACTGGAAGTGGTCGAGCTCGTTGAGAGCCTGTTTGAGGTGCGTTGTGCTGACAGGATACATTACTGTTGTTGAGGTGGTGCAAGTTGCTAATCTCTCTCTATGTGTATGTGCGCTATCCCATTCCAGCGTCTGGTCAAATTTACGTGGAAAGTGCCCAAGGCAGATGTGGAAAGCGCGCTGACTGAGATGCTGAGTGAAGCTGAGGGACTTCTTGAAGGACGCCACGCGTCGCATCGAGTAGCACGCGGTCGCATCTCATCGCTTTTTGAGCGGCTCGAAATCAGCTGGACGGTGAAAACTGTTGAGTCATCAGCAACTACTGGGAATCCTGCATTTGGTGCGACTGGGTCACCAGTGGCTCCTTTGAGCTGGAAACACCCAACAGTGGGCTGGTTGGCAGACTGGAATCACTTTCAACCACTCAAGCTACCGAAGATGAAAGTGCCTGGTGGCAGAGGTAATGGCGTGTACGACTCACCGGAAGAATATTTCGAATCGACTCTCAAGCTATGGATCGGTATGACGTTTGTTGACGGGAACAACGCGCTTCTTCCGCACTGTACGGTGAAAGGAGCAGGCGACAAAGTCTGCGACCAGCCGCTGTGGCCCATCTCGACGAACGGTCCTAGTGGAGGTGGCGCGCTACGTTTCTCCTGCAGATCGAGAAACTGTACCCGCAGTGTGGAATTTATGTGTTCGAATCGAAATCACGACCGTGGTCTCTGCCGGTTGTGTGCGAGCCAGCGCCAAGAGCGACTACGCGGTCCTCCATCAACTCACGCATCGACCCACATCTACGATGGCTCGGTGACGTCAGTGCAGTATGATGGCACGATCTACATTGAAAAATTTGCTTCTCGCAAGCCACCGATGGGCACTGTGCACTGGAAAACGACAAAACGCCTTGCGTGCCCGAATCTCGTTGGAATTGTGCTGCTTGGGAGTCGCGGCGGGTCACTTCGACTGACAGACGACATTTACTGGGCAAGAGTGACGCTACACGGTGAGAGCCGAGACGAATTCCGCGAGCGCGAGAAAGAGAAAGTGGCGTTAAGCCTCTTGAACTACTCAAGCGACAACAGCCCGAACCCACTGCTTGATCGAAGTGTTCCGAAAGGGACAGCGGTCGCTATCATTGATTGCCAGACTTTTGTGCCGGAGTTTATACCAGTGCTAACTGCGCTGGAGCGCCAAAGCGAGATGCCGATGCCGTTTGAAAGTGGCGCACTGCTGAATTTGAGAAGACGTGCGCAGATTGCGCCTCCAGTGGGAGCGGGATTTGATGTTGACAGTGATGGCGAGCGTGATGGATTGGACTCACTCCCATCCCAGCCAGTCAACAGTGACGACGATGGTGATGACGTTTCAATCAGTTTTTCGTCATACCCTCAGATCAATCAGGCGATGCAGCAGATGGTCAGTGCTCTAATATCTGAGAGCACGCTGGATCCGATTGTACAAATCCGTCGCCACGAACGTTTACGCTCTCACCTGCAGTCTCGTCTCGTCGACTTGGTCACCGCGGCAACACTGGATAATGGGCAGCTCGAGAGCTTTCTAGCCGCTCTTCGATTTCCAGTGCACTGTACGCAAGGTCCTCCTGGCACGGGCAAGTCGTATCTTGGTGTTGTAGTCGTGCGAGCGCTTTTGATCATCCGCAAGCTATGGATGACGGTATCAGATTCCGTTGGAGCGCCACCGATTTTGATTCTCTCGTACAAGAACCACGCGATCGACGAGTTTCTGCTGGACCTGGTGCGCAAGGAGCCATCAATGTATCATTCAATGACGGGTAGGGGGAAAAAATTCGGCTACTCCGCTTACCGCCCGCTGGTGCGCATTGGAGGTGGCTGCAACGAACCCGAACTCTTCCCGTACCAAGAATTCAATGCATCTCGGAAATCGGTAGAAGTGCGGCGTCTCGCAATGGAAATTGCTGATTTCCATGCGCTTTCCGACAAAGTGCACCGATTTCGTGACAGGTTCACTGTGATCAAGGAGTCGCAGTTCGTGATGCTCGACAAGAGCAATTCGAATCGCGACGATGAGAGGAAGAAGCGGGACAAGAAAGTGTGTCACGACGCTGCGGTGGAGCTCAAGCAAGTCAGTAGTGCTATCATGGCGTGTATGAAACTACTAGACATGCCTGCGAACGGAGAGTCCAGTGCCGATGTTAACGAAGAATACGAAAGCGAGATTGAGGAGTTGACTTCCAAGCAGATTGTGAAGACTGCGCAGAAAGTGATTGGCAGAGGAAAGAGTTCTCTCACAACAGAAGATATTCAACAACTCTACGTCGGCATTCGACATTACGACCCTGCGATGGATCCCGCTGAAATACTTCACCACTGGGTTTCTGGTTTTGTGCCTTTGCCAGTATGTGTTGAGACACATTGCGAAGCCATCTCTGACGGCGAGAGTGCCTATTGCAACAGTCATCGATGCGCGTTCCAGTTCACCGACCACAAAGGAGAGCGCTGCAAGGATGCCATTGCTGATAACCGAAGATTTTGCAGCAGCCATCTTTGCTCAACAGTCGATTGCAAACGCGCACGAGCTTGCGAAAAGCAGTGGTTCTGCAATGACCACATGTGCTTCATGTGCTTCGCGGATCCCGCTGTGGTTATTGCACGTGAAGCTGTCGAAGTACCGCCACGAAATGCCTGCGAGCTGCATTCACTCTGCTGGAATGTCGGCAGTGATGGCTACTGTTCGAATCTCGCAGTGCCAGGGAACTCATACTGCGAAGTTCATGTCAGAGTGGGATGCCAGGCTGTCAAAAAAGATGGTAAGCCGTGCAAAGGTTTTGCGATCTCCCGCAATGTTCAGTATTGTCACAATCACAGATCTCAGCAGCAGCAGGTCGGAAAAGCGGAGTCTCCCAGTGCTCAGAGTAGCGCACCAACTGCAAGTCAGGATGGCACTAGATTTCTGAAATGCCAGTCGTTGACGAATAAGGGAAAAGTTTGCAAAGATGATCCACTCCCCGGAAAGAAGTATTGCTATGTGCATCGATCACGCGAAAGTGAAGATGCGATGGATACAGAGTCATCCGAGTCATTCGAGCTGATTGATGGTGGATCTGCAGAAATGACTGGTGTTCCAACTGAGGATGAAGCGAGCGAGAATGAGAATGGGATCGCTGGGGGAATCGTGATCGATCCTAACTCAGAGAATGGAGATATGGCCAAGGACTCAGAAACGAGCGCTGACAATGTCGTCGCTGCTGGTGCTGAAACAGACGAAGTCGAGGCGGACGAGAACTCTGATTTGGAGATGTTTTCGTGCTCTTCTGGAAGCGAGGCAGACTTTGATGCAGACAGTTATGATTTCGACAATTACGACGAAGTGGAAGAATCGGAGCACTTGCAGCATCTACGAGAAGTTGACGAAATCGTGGACGTCGTGAAGCAAGAGGAGAATGACTCGGATTTTGATGAAGACGAGAAGCAAGACGACGGCGGATCCGAGTATGATTTCGATTTGACTTCAAGTACGAACGATGGCATTGCAGTCACTGCAGAATGGAGCTGGGAGATGTCACTGGCCACGCGATGGGCTTGTGTCACTGCACTTTTGAACAAGTGGAGTCCCGTGTCTCATCTTCTTCTTCAAACGCTGAAGCACGCAATTGCAGCCGCGAAAAAACAACTGTACTTTGAAGAGCTGAAGCAGAAGGCAAAGACATTTGAAGGAAAAGCTGTGATCGGTGGTACGATCACCGGCTGCGTCGCGCGTCTTGAGGCGATCCGTGCAACGAATCCCTTTGCGATTTTAGTGGAAGAGGCTTCAGAAGTGCTCGAGCCACTCCTGTTCTCGTGCCTGTGCTCGAGTACATGCAAACTCGAAATGATCGGCGATCACTTGCAGCTCCAGCCATCGGTGATGTCGAAGTTTGACTTCGAACGCGTGAACAACATCAACATTTCGATGTTTGAGAGACTGATCCGCTCGCCACCGTCCAATATCGTGCCAGCTTCGGTGTTGTCGATCCAGCGCCGTATGCGGAAAGACATCTGCGATCTCACTCGCGAGTTTTATTTCGACATCACGGAGATCGAAGACCACGATATCTGCCTGACAAAGACAATCCAAGCGCCAAAGATGATGAAAAGCTGGAGATCGGGCGGCAGCACCACTCCAAACCTGCTACCGTACTGTGAAGGCAAAGGAAGAGAGGTGCCTGGTGTGTCGCCACATTTGTATTTCTGGGAGCACTCGGGAGCGGAGGAGCGAGCACACGTTGGACTCTCAAGGATCAACCCAAGTGAAGCAGAGATGGCGTGCTCGCTTGCCAAGTATTTGGTGACTTGCGGTGTACCACCAGCTTCGATTGCAATTCTGACGCCGTACAAAGGCCAGTTGATGTTTATGCGCGACTTGCTGATGCGAAAGTACAAGCTCGTGAAGTTTACGAAGCAAGTGACTGGCGCTCTTGCTGGGCGGCAAATGCCATCGCCGTCATGCGTGCTTTCGACTGTCGATCGGTTCCAAGGCGATGAAGCAGACGTCGTGATTATCTCGCTGGTGATTGATGGAAAATCGAGAACGCCGTTCGTCAAGTTGCAGAACCGTATGATCGTGCTGCTGAGTCGCGCGCGCATCGGCATGTACGTGATTGGAAACACCAAATATTTTGGCGAGACACCGCACTGGAGAGCGACGTTCAACTTGCTTGAGCAGCGCACGCCTTCAGATAACTCACCGAAGGTTGATGAAGAATGCCGCGTTTTCGACGGATCGCACATTGGTACGGAGCTTCCGTTGTGTTGTCCGCAGCACCGTCAATCGACAGCGCTTGCTGGCAAGCCTGCAGACTTGAAGCTTTCGTTCTGCAAGGTAGTTTGTGAGGAAGCACTTCCTTGCTCACACGCGTGTGGCTTGAAATGCCATTGGCCAAATATCAACAACCACAACCAGTCTTGCAAGGTCGCAGCTGATTCGCCGTGCACGAGGCATCCACGCTCAATGACGTGCGCATATTTCTGCAACGCAACGGGACGGAGTGACATTGTCACTGCGCTTGCACACTACCGCTGTGATGTCAGCGAGATGCTCGAGTTGCCGTGTTCGCACGAGCAGTCCCTGAAATGTGCTGACAAAATGGACATTGTCAACAAGAGGAAGTCGTACCCAGTGTGCACGGAGAAGGCAATCACGCCATACGTGTACCCAACGTGCAAACATTTGAAGGATTGCAGCTGCGTGGAGTTTTACCGCTTCACTGCTGGGAGTGCGCCACCTTGTGAGAAAAAGGAGGAGTATTTCGCTTCGTGCGGCCATATTGTGACTCTGCAATGCTACAGACGAACTGAGATCATTGCGGATCCGTCCAAGTTTGTTTGCAAGGAGAGGGTCACGACGCGGCTTCCTCGATGTGGGCACAATGCTACTGTCGCGTGTCCGATTGTGAAGACTTTTGACTCGTGGACCGGCACAGCGCTCTCGACGCATGGCGTTGTAAGTGAAGGCAACAACTACGGACCGAAAGACTATTCGTGTACAGAGATGGTCACCTTCCGCCGAAGATGTGGGCACGAAGAGAAGATGAAGTGTGAGCAGGCTTTTGACGTCGCGCGCTCACCTCCACCATGTCGCAAGACTGTGTCGTTCTTCAATCCAGAGTGCGGCCACGCGCATCAGACAACGTGCTCTGAAGCTGAGAAGTTTGACGCCATCGTTTCGCTCGCACTTTATGACGACGAGATTCTGATTCCGTCAGTGACGCGTGTGAATGAAAGCGATCGTGGTGCTGTGTTCCGCGATCTTGGCCTTGCAATCCGATGCAACGAGCCAGTATTGTTGACGCGGAAATGTCAACACATCGAGCAAGTGACGTGCAATGTGGCTCGACATCTGACCACCACTTGCAAGGAAATGGTGCTGGTTGATAATCCTCGCTGCGGGCACCAAATGCGAATCCCTTGCGAGCACACAGAGCTACCGAAGCAATGGAAGCCGTGGTCTGTCGTTCTCAATGGAGGTGGCGCATTGAAGAGCTCCATCGAGTTGCTGCATGAAAACGGTGTGTTGGAAGACACATTGTCTCCTCCATTACCTTTACCTTCAGCGCTCGTACCGCTCGTCAAGGAATGTGAACACTCGCTGTTGTTGCGCAGAGCGAAGGGCTGTGGTCACGTGCTTCGTATGAAGTGCTCGGCAGCGATGAAGCTGTTAGATGGCAATTCCAAAACACCTCTTTGCATGGAGCAAGTGATGAAGCCACGCGTTCCATGCGGTCACGAGGTCAAAGTGGCGTGCTCTCGGAACATTTCATCGATGAAGTGCAGTCTGATGATTGACAAGAAATGCTGGAACTTCATCAAGTGTGCATCGACCGTGAGAGCGGCCTGCTCAGCATCAAGTATGGTCGTTCAGTGCCTGACAAAAACAAATTGGACGTGCGCGCAAGGACACACCTTCGAAATTCAGCAATGTAAGCAGGGCATCCCGACACAGTGTCCAAGTTGCTCGTACGCCCATCTGGTGTCTGAGATTGCAGTGACCAATGCGATGCTTGCGAATCAGGATTCTGTTGAATGGCCTCCAAGCGATGCAGTCGAAATAATTCTTCTACTCATGGGGGAAAATTGCAAAGCGATCAAAATGGATCTTCTCCAACAACGAGACTTTTTGGTGCGCAAGCTGACTTTGCTGGAACGGTTCAAGAGATCGGTCGACAAGACGAAGGATATCTGGTCGCAACCAGTGTTCCAGCCCAAGCTGATCCCAATTTTCGCAGTGCGATCGAACCGACCAGGCGTCGGTGCTTCAGAAATCAAGAGCTTCCAGATCAAAGACTTTGGGACTGCGACCAACCAGGGAATCCAAGTAAAAGAAGCTACGCAAGTGAACGTTGAATCACTGCTCAGTCAGAAGAAAGCGCCAACTGCTATTCCTGCCCGCGCAGTCTTCGGTGTAGCGTACAGTCTTGGCATTTGTGCGGACAGTAGCACGTTACCAAAGAAAGGCAAGAACCTTCCGGGACTGCAAGCTCAGTGGATTTCCAACCAGCAAGACAAGTTCGGTTTTGATGCGATGCTTACCCAGCCACCAGCGGCGCAGAAATCGACAAAGGATGCTTCAGCGGGAATGCTCACGCTGTGGGACCCATACGCAGCTTTTCCTACCCACGAAGTATTGGTTGCTGCTGATAATGCAATGAGAAGCACACTCGTGAATTGCTGCCCCACTGCATCGCGTTGGAGTAACCAATCCCGGTTCATTTCGTTCACACGACCGTGGACCCAAGGAGGCTCTCAGCCGAACAAGACAGCCTCCTCGGAGCGAAACGATGGGCTTGGCGATGCATCTGAGTATTTGGATCAATTGCAACCATTGCTTGTCACCGAGTTTGCATGGGCAAGTGGAATTCGAGTGATCGAGTCGTGGGATGGTAAAGCGTTGTACATCGGTGGTGGTGACGCTGCGCTACCTGTCGCTCTTGAGCGTGAACTGCGCGAGAAGCTGACGTTTGTAACTGGAGTTTCGAGTTCATCCGCGAGTGCATCGCAAAAAGCAAAGACCAGTGGTGCACGTCCATTTGCTGGGATCAAGCTCTTGGTAAATATTGTGAAGCAGCAGCCATTCCTGGAGTCGGATTTGCTTTACTCGCTGGAGCAACTGGCGATCCAGAAGGCAGATGAAAAGGAAGCAGAGGCTAAACTGATCGAGTATGTGTCAAAAGTCAAAAGTTCGGCAAATGGGTATTGTCATCCATTGGTGCTACTCGCATTTGCAAGACTCGCGTCGCGCAAGAAAACTTCGCGTGTCCAGCCTGTCGAGTTTCTCAAGATTTTGAGAGATTTGTACCCTGAAGCAACCAATTTTTGGTTTTCGCTGGGAGAGCGGGCAAAGTTTGAGTCGAAAGACTCGAATCCACAAGCAGGAGGTGGTTCAAAGCGCTCACCGGATGATTTGTCTGTTGAGGACAAGTGGAACTTGATGAAGCAACAAGATGGCTGCAAATCTGACGCAATGGACGAGTTACTCAAGATGGTTGGACTCCGCCGTGTGAAAACCTCGGCAATAAAGTTGTTTAAGAGCGCGCTTGCGTTGAGCAAAATGGAGCCGTCAAAGCGCAAGAAGAACGCGCCAGCGATGAACTATTGCTTTATGGGCAACCCAGGTACAGGGAAAACCACGGTCGCGCGATTGTTCGCGCGTATTATCAATGACTCGGGCATGCGGCGCAACACGAATGTTGAGATGTGTGGTGCACAGGAGCTCAAAGACGATGGTCCAGGCGAATTCCGAAAGAAGATACAGAACGCGATGGGCGGCGTGATTTTCATTGACGAAGCGTACGAATTGGATCCGATGAGTGACCAAAAGGGCAAACCCATTGTCGCGGAGCTTCTCACTGCGGCAGAAGACAAACGAGACGATTTGTCCATCATTCTTGCTGGCTACGAAGAAGACATTCAGCAGAAGCTCTACAAGTACAATGACGGAATCAAGAGCCGCTTTGAAGAGATCCACTTTGACGACTTTGATGAAGCTGACCTGAAGATCGTATGGGATGGACTGCTCGCGGACAAGGAGTGGGTGAGTGACGACAAGTGCGGTGTGATTGCGTGCCGACGCCTCGCGCGCGGTACGGGCATCAAAGGCTTTGGGAATGCGCGCGCAGTTCGCAAGTTATTTGAGCAGTCAACGCAAGCAGCGATGGCGCGCGAAGACTTCAACGGCATCACAGAGATCCGCACTGTCGACGTCCTCGGCGAGAGACCGACGAAGAACCCGAAGCTCATGGTAGTGTTGAAGGAGCTCAACGGCAAGATTGGATGGCGAGCAATCAAGGACAAAGTCGCCGAGCTGGTGCAGATTTGCGATAAAAACTACGAGCGCGAGCTCAATGGAGTGGATACGATCCCAGTGAGTATGAATCGGCTTTTCCTTGGCAACCCAGGCACTGGTAAGACCACGTGCGCATCGATCTACGGCCGTGTGCTCAAGTGTCTCAACTTTCTCTCGATCGGCGACGTTGTCAAGAAGACTGCGGGTGATTTCGTTGGACAGTATGTCGGTCAGTCTCAGGTCAAGACAGTGGACATTCTCAAGATGGCGAAGGGCAAAGTGCTTGTGATCGACGAAGCGTACAACTTGGACGACAACTTGTACGGGAAGCAAGTGCTGGACGTGCTAGTCGAGAAAGTGCAGGGCAATGAAAGCGACGACATTGCGGTGATCTTGATTGGCTATGAACAGCAGGTACTTGAGATGCTGCGCACGCAGAACTCGGGGCTTGCGCGGCGGTTCCCGCAGCAGTACGCGTTCTACTTTGACGACTACTCGGAGCAAGAGCTGCTCGACATTTTTCTGGCTGCGTGCGCGAAGAAGAACATTCACTGTCCGCTTGAGGTCTCAGAGCTCGTGATCCGCCAGCTTTCGCTTCAAAAAAGCCAGTCAAACTTTGGAAACGCAGGCGCAGTCGAGTTGATTCTGAAAAATGCAATCGCAAATGCGAGTGCGCGTCCTCTTGATGGTAACACGATCACGCTTGTTGCCGAAGATGTTGAGAACGACGTGATGAAGCGCGCGCGACAGGAATCGGAAAAGCAAAGCGGTGGCAACAGTGCTCTTCCTGAGAAGTCTGCAAAGAAAGACGACCCGCTGTCGCTGTTGGACGCTTTGTATCGCGTGGGTCACATCAAGGACAAATTGCGCCAGATCCAGACGTCGATCCAGGTCGCACAGGACGAAGGCAGCGACATTCCAAAGATTGGTCACTTTGTGTTCCGCGGCTCGCCGGGTACAGGGAAAACCACGGTCGCACGTGCCATGGCAAAGATCTTCCACCGCATGGGCATTCTCGCGAGCGACAAGCTTGTGGAGACTTCGGGGCTGAACTTGACGGGCGAGTACGTTGGCCACACGAAGAAACGCGTCGAAGGTCAGCTGGGCCAAGCACGCGGCGGTGTGCTGTTCATCGACGAAGCGTACGAGTTGGGCAAAGGCCATTTCGGCGAAGAAGCGATCACGTCGCTCGTCGCGGCGATGACGAACCCGATGTACGCGGGCATGGTGATCATAATTGCCGGGTACCCGCGCGATCTCGACGAGATGCTGGATCGCAATGCGGGGCTCAAGAGCCGCTTCACGCGCTTTGTGGACTTTTACGACTGGACCACGAACGACTGCGTCGAGTTTACGATGGCGACAAGCAACCGAGAAGGGTACCAGTTGTCGGTGGACGCGGTTGCCTCTGTGCGCCGCACGTTTGATGCATTGCGTGGACTGCCGATGTTTGGCAATGGGCGCGACGTCATGCAGCTCTGGTCCGAGATGATTGACTGCCGTGCACAGCGCGTGCAAGGAAACCCCGAGCTGGTCAAGACATTGACTCTGGAAGATGCCGAAGCGGCAGGACGAAGTGCGCTCGCAAACAGGAAACCAGCGACTGGCATCGTGATGCGTCAGAGCTCGTCGGCGTCGAGTGCACCACTCGCCTTGGATGATTCGCTTGACAATACGCCGCGTCATGATGTGGACATGAGCGCAATCGAAGCAGAAGATGACGACGAAGAAGAAGTGGAGGAGAAAGCGAAAGAGGTCACTGAAGATCGATGGAGTCGCATTGAGCGGGATGCAAATGTGGCAGACGACACGTGGGCCGAGCTGGAGCGCGCCAAGCAGGAGTACGACGCAATGCTGCGCGCGCTACAAGAAGCCAACGACAAGAAGGCGCAGGACGACGCGAAGAACAAGCTGCAGAAGTTCATCGAGACGCAGGAGAAGCTGCGCAAGCTCTCCAAGTGTCCGGCGGGCTTCATCTGGCTTCAGGTTAGCGGCGGCTGGCGCTGCGCTGGTGGAAGCCACTTTGTGTCCGATGCCGAGCTGGAGCGGAGTTTCATGCATTGAGTTCGGATTAGTTATCAAGAGTTGAGGTGGAGGTGGCTAGTGATAGTAAGTATTGCATTACATTAATGTATTTGAGATTCCTCCACTGAGTTCTCATCTCCTATTACCAAGATGCGAGGCCTGTTGAGTCGCAACGAGTGGAGCAGTTGAGAAGGATGGGAAGCATCTACGAGCTGTTAACTGTTGGAACGTGGATCTGTGGAGCTCTCCAAGCTCCAAAACACAGCTCGATGCAACTTCAACTTGGTGCCCTTGACACGCGGTGGTGACGTACCAGGAGACAATACGAAATGCGCTCGAGCGCCTGCTCGCATGACAATCCCATGAAAATGTATCTCAACGGGACACCGCACCACTCCTGTTGTCGTCTCTCTTTTCGTTTTGAAACACAGACTCGCACAATAACGTTCGGCAACGAAACCTCCCCACCGTATATTATGTGTGTGCATGTACTATATTACTCTCACCATGGGAGCATGGAGGAGCATTTGCTAGAGAGCGCGTGTGGGGATTCCTGCCACAACTGGTTGTTTTTCTCCTCTACTCTCCATGCATCGAGTCAGTTTTTCTCCCCGTCCATTATTACGTCGCTTCAGGATCCACAAAGTCCCATGATGACCACCACTGCCGCTTTTGTAGTGTACGGATTGAGATTGCGGCATCATCAGCTGAGTAAAGACCGGCCGCCATCGTGTGGCGATGACACCTGCGGGTGGCGCCACGTCACTTGAGAACAGAAGCGCCAGTGGCGAATGGCAATTGCTGGCTCTGATGATGAAGAAGAAGATAAACATCCTGGTCGCCTGCTGACTATTAACAGCAAATACCAGACACAAGGCACAGTAGCACCGCTAAAAAAACAGACTGAAGGATATACCCGACGAGGTTTGGGCACTGCGTGAGGTTCTGCTTGCTGGTCGGACGCTGCGCGACGTCCAAGCGGATCAGCATGTGGAAGAGGCGTATGTTGGCCTCTATGATACCACTGCCCACCAGGCAGTGGTTCTTTTCCAGGGTCTCCTCGATCTTCGCGATGGCTTCGAACACCTTGGCGAACTCAGCTTTGTACTCTTCGTTGGTCGGCTTGGTCATCTTGAAAATCGGGTACGCCACCGAGAGCCCGATAACGTCCTGCAGTCCCTTGAGGTAGCGCGCAGCAAGCGCGCGGCATGCGAACGGGCACAAGTACGTCACGTACATGTGGTAGCGACCCTTCTCAGCTGGGGACTCGGCCTTTGGGTCCGGGTGGATGTAGCTCTTGTACGGGGCGGCCATCGTGGGGATGCAGTCAAACTTGTTCACAAACGCGATTACGCGCTTGTCCATGCCAAACGGCTCGAGGAAGGCTGCGCTGCTCGCTTTCGGTGGACGCGGAGCATGACGTAAGAGCTCAATAGAAACCTATCAAGCTGACCTCGTTGCGAATGTCGATTCGAGACGCTGCAAGAGCATGTAGGATGGTAGGGGCGATAAGGTGGCGATCAGCTGACGAACATTAGCTGGATCGAACCGATATCGTTGGTTGTCTCTTGAAGGGACCCACTTCAACTCGAACTTGCTGGAAAAACCAGACGTGCTCTGGTCCCGTTTGTGGACAGACACATGATCGAAATTGTTGGTAGCACCGTTAATGCTGCAGTTGAACGAACCTTCCATTAACCAGGTTCCGTCTACGGCACAAAACTAAGCCATAATAGTGAACATGTGTCAGGGTGAATTAATCCAACACATGGAGAAAACTTGTGAACAATGTAATCGTACCTTTGCATGGATAGTGCGAGTTGAGAACTGGATTGGGATACCGAACCGCCTTAACAGACCAATTTTGATTCCCTTTGTTGGTGGTCTTGGGATATGTCTGTAAGTATTAGTACTCGCACGTTCCGCCAATGCGCACACAGAATCGCCCACGTTATCTAGATAATAGGACAAGGACAAAAATATGCTAGGTTATACTATCAATCACCACATAATAACATCTGCAACCGCTTTCGTACCTCAATCTGCGTGATGGTATAGTCACATATGTCTAGGGTCTCCGTGGTGTTATTGATGTACTTCATAAACGATGCGGGAGATGACTTCTCACCGTGAACTAACTCGTACGCTTGGTTACCGCAATGGCCGTACATGTAGGTTAGGCATGGCAAGCGCTTGTCAGGAAAAAAGAGCATCTTCACGTGGAAGTCGCCTCCTTTCCGACAGCCACAACCAGCACAAGGTGGTCCGCGTATAGATTCTGGTTGCGCTGCGTCACGGACGAACTCTAACTCCTCCGATTGTCGATCAGGTTGCTGATCTGTCGAGGCGGTCATCTCAACCTCGGAAACGCCATCGCCTGCGAAATCGAACTCGGGCTCTGGGGTGTCCTGCATAGCACCGCCGCCTTCCTCGCCTCCCTGCATTTCAGCGTCCTCGTCACGACTGCGAGTCTCCGTGTCCGCGTCGCCTATGAGCTGCAGCAAATCCCTCCTCTTGCTTCTTGTTGTCTTTACAAGTTTCTTGAGGTTTTCCTCCGACCTGGACGTTATTAGCGCCAAGTCCTCGACTGGATACCCATTAGGAATAGAATTTGCACTGCTTTCCACGCAAGGGTCGTAAGACCATTGACTTGACGCGAAATGCTCTTTTGGGCGTGTGAACTGAACGTTTTTTCGAACTTCTTCGGTCTCGCCACTCTTGATAAAAGTAACAGAACAGTAACCCATTTCTGGACTGTAGGTATCCCACATGTGTGGGACCGTCATTCAATCTCCTCTTTCTAGAAAAATAGAAGTTCGTCCTACTTTGATCAAGTCAATTTGGAGACGGTAAGCATTAGGAGAGGTGTGTCTGGAGCAATGAGAGCCGAACGTGCTGCGAATGGAATAGAGAGTAGGTAGGGGAGCACACAGTTGCACTGGCACCGCCCCCTTTTCTGCTCGGCGTAATAAAATTTTCAGTACAAGTCTCAGAAAAAAATCAGCCTCAATATATGTATAGCGAGAGCAGTAAAAGTAATATCAAGTATCGACAAAATGTACCTGAACTATGTATATCTCGTCAATTCCTGAAGATTTACTATAGATTAATGATCTCATATTTACTACACGCAGTTTCTTGGTCCACCCTACTCTGGTGCAAGCACAGGCGCGCACTTAAAAATGGTTGCAGCTGTCTGGCTTTCCTGAGAATTTTGTTGCTGTCGCGCATTCACAAAGCGAAAATGCGTTGTCATTTCGCGATTTGAAGAGAGAAGCAGAAGAGAGAAAGGAGCCTCAACAGCCGCAAGAAGAAGAACACGCTGCTTTTTTCCGCCGCATACAAAACTCAAGTCTAACAAGCAGTAGCACACCAAGCGGAGACCAGGAAAGCACCGACACGAAGGAAGACGTACGCACGCAGCACTCATTGTAAAGAACCACCAAGCAAAAGCACCAAGCGTTCACACACCTCAGCACATCACTATCGTCGCTCGCTGTCTGTCGCTGTGCTTGTGTGCGTGAGTGAGTGCACCGTCAGTCTCTTCTCTTCTCTGGGCGTTTGCTGTGCTGTCGAAGGCGCGCGCTCTCTCACTCTCTCCCTTCTCCTCTCTTGCTGTTGCGGTCGCTCTCTCACTGTGAGATTGATCGTTCGTTGCTGAAACTATCCGCTCTCCTCGAACGACCATGGGCATCGCAGACTGGTGGGTGCAGCATCGTGGCCAATCGGCGTCGACGGTGGCGGTCGTCGCGCAGGGACGCGTCTTTGAGATCGACAGCAGCGCGTGCAGTCAACCTGAAGCCGAACACGACGGAGGGGACGAAGTCGTGAGTGAAGACGAGTGGAGCGCGAACGAGTGGCAGGTCGCGAGAAGCAGGAAGATGAAGCGATCGAAGAGCGAGCGCATGGGAGTGAACACGCACCAGAAGAAGCGGAACAACTCGGCGCGACGTGTGCACGGCTCCTCGCAGGTGACGACCAAGGGGCTGTTCCAGCAAGCGTTTGTGGCCAAGTTCTTCCCGCGGATGAAGCGATTCCAGATCCGACGTCCAGACTCGCCTTTGGAAGACTCGCCGCTGAAGCCGCGGGAAATTGTTGAGGTTGACGATGGGAGCACTCGCCGTCGCTCGGGCTCGCGTTTCCGCACTCTCTTTTCGCGTTCTGCTGCCGCTCCTGTTCAACAAGAAGAAGTGAAGGTACTGGACTCTGCAGTCTTCCCAGAGAAGTGGTTCTTGAGTGAAACCTTGATCCACTTCGAAGAGAAAGTGCAATCCTTGCTTTCGAACGGTGCGGGTCAGTTCCAGCTCACGAGCGAGGGCTGTGGTGGCGCCTACTTCTTGCAAGACCAATCCTCTTCGGGCAAGATGCCTTTGGGTATTTTCAAGCCGCGAGATGAAGAGTACATGGCTCCAAAGAATCCGCGTGGATATGTGAAGGAAAACGCGATCGTCGGCGAAACGGAGCACCCGGTGAACAAAGGGTTCCGTGTTGGCAACGGTGCCTTGCGTGAACGCGCAGCGTACGTGCTTGATGAAGTATACGGAAGCTTCAGTGGCGTGCCTGCGACCAGTGTGATGACACTTACCGTGCATGGAGAAGAGAAAGAAGGCTCCATGCAGACCTTCGTGCCGTCGGATTGCTCTGCTGAAGACATGGGAACGCTCAAGTTTGCGATCCCAGAAGTGCACAAGATTGGAATTCTTGACGTTCGCCTCTTTAACACGGACCGACACGCTGGTAACATTCTGCTCGGCTCAAGACCTGACGAGCAGACGTACAGCATGACTCCAATTGATCACGGATTCTGCCTCCCGTCGTACAAGCACCTTGACTCGGCGACTTTCGACTGGCTGTACTGGCCTCAGGCCCAGTTCCCTTTCACGTGTGCTGAGTTGGAGCACATTGCTTCACTGAATGTGTCGCGTGACGCCAGTATGCTCCGCTCGCTTGGAATCGAAGAAGAGTGCATCGCTACGATGCGAATGAGCACCACTTTTTTGAAGATCGGCGCAGAGGCCGGCTTCTCACTGTTCGAAATCGCGAGTTGCTTGCAACGCGAAGGCGACTTCTCCTCTCCGTCTCAGCTCGAAGATCTTGTCGCGATCGCAGTGACAGTTGTTGAGAAGCAAACCGGTCTTTCGG
Organism: Pythium sp. MPC-2022a; assembly: GCA_038050625.1. Classification (NCBI taxonomy): domain Eukaryota; phylum Oomycota; class Peronosporomycetes; order Pythiales; family Pythiaceae; genus Pythium; species Pythium sp. MPC-2022a. The sequence goes on along the minus strand of JALBZB010000580.1, from coordinate 1,845 downwards.
AGCAAATCGATGGCGGAGAAGTGGAGTTCCTGAATGCTCTTGTCGCGGAAGTGGAGCGTGCGACAACGGCCCTGTTTGCGGACCAACCCAAGAAGAAAGTGCGCAGCATCAGCTGCTTCAGCTGATCAGTGCGTGAGTGAGTGCGCTGAAACACGTGAGAATGAGTGGCTGTGGTCACGTTTTGAAGAGAAGAAACGAAAACACACAGAAAAAGCAACAAGGAGTCACGAGCAAGTTTTGGGTAAAATGCAGCAAAGAGAACGCGAGAACGAAGAAAAAACGAAGACAATGGAGAGAGGATGGAAGGTGGTGGAGGTCGGATGGATTGACGATCCGCGAGAATTGTATTTTAGTTAGGAGAAGAGCAAACACTAGCAGTGCGTGGAGTGAGTGTGCCGTGTAAATTTGAGTGAAGAGGTGCCCAGTCGGAGGGCTCCGAATGAGAAAACGCCAGAAAAGTAGTGCGTAAGAGAGCACAAGCAAGAAGCAGTAAGTTTAAGGTCGCAGGATAGAGAAAAGCGTCCAATTCAGCCGTGGAGTGAGTAAAAAAAATCAAAAGCGATTTGCGTCGAATATCTATCTGCTTGGAAGTTTGCTTCCTGCTTGGATCACAAGCTCCATCGCTCACTTTTTAAAAAGTTTGTGATGGAGTGTCGTTGTCTTCTCGCTCGCTTTTAAAAGTGAGGCACCGGAGGTAACGGGGATCTCGGCCATCGATCTCTGCTCTCTTGCTTCCAATGCATATTCAGCCCTACATTTGCTCGCATCGGCACACCTGTCTAGGGTTTGTAACTAACTCAAGCGAACGGGGAACATGAAGGAGCCGCCGGACCCGACCTACCGCTGCATCAAGACGAATCTCAAGAGCGTCGGCAAGAACAATCTCGTCGTGGATAAGCTAACCGATGCCGCGCTACGGGCCAACGGCATCATGATCCACACGCTCCAGCTGCTCAAGCTGTACCTGCTCTACTGTTGCAAGAAGGGTGTCGAACTGTCTACGCTCGACAGACAGTTCATGACCTCAGTCATGAAGGTGCTCTGCAAGCCGCCCTCCCAGGGCAAGCCTCCAAAAGCCGAGACATAGATCATCAAGGATACGCTCAAGGCCTTCTACGAGTAGCACTACAAGGCGTACGTGTCGGAGAAGCTAAGCTACCGGCACATGACCACCGTGCTCGACTACCTTTCGATCGACGCCATCATCATGTACAAGAACAACATCAAGCAGAACTACGTCAAGTACGTCGAGCGGTACGTCAACGTGTTGTAGCGCAAGAAGGAGCTGGTCGCCATTATCAGGGAGAGCAGGAGGAACAAGGAGTCGCCAGGACGCGCTGTGCACTCGCTTGCGCAGGGTCAAGGATGACCTGCTCAGGCTACACCTGCCGAAGACGTCACATCCCCTCTACCACGCGTGGACAGACGAGCAGCACCACCTGGTGCTCCCTGTGAGAGATCTGGAAAACGACAACGTCCTCTACGACATCTAGTGCTCGCCGCAGGACTGCCTCCCGTGCATGCTGTGCATGATGAAGGCAGTCGAGGTGCACGACACGAGTGTCAAAAACGCATGCTCACTGTGCAGCAACATTGTGCCCAAACACGTTCGCATAGACACGGCCTCACTCGTCAACCTCTGCTTCACGAAGGAACAGGGAAAGCGAAGCGACTACTTGACGAAAGGCAACCTCGTCAGGCGCCAAGACAGCATCTGGGGCTTCTTCTTCAAGACCAATATAAAGTGCTTCCACGTGCATGGGTACACGTTCGACCACCGGATTGAGACGGACAGCGTTGGCTGCAGCATCCTCCTGAAGCGAGAGGATCTTCTCGGCAAGCGGG
>JALBZB010000579.1:0-23108 GCA_038050625.1 Pythium sp. MPC-2022a | reverse complement strand
CCGAGAACGAGGACAAAGTCAACAATGCACATTTCTTTTCGGAACAGAGGAAGTATATGATAGACACAAGGGCAAAAGTGTTGCTTATGTTATGCACAATGTAACCATTTCTAGAAATGGGATCATTGACGGAACTCAGTACTCTGACTTCTGCCGGCAATATGGTCTCATTATTTGTAGTAATTCAAAGCACTGAAGAGTTGAAGGCAGTTTGTACGCAGGGCGTTGGCTTTGACGTTGACTGTGTTTACGCGAGTTAGTGGGTGTTGACTTGGCTGGAAACCAGGACTTAATCGGTATCTTGAACACTAAGGTCGCTCGAGTCGAGGATCTCGATCAGGTAGCTCAGGTAGCAGTCATCGACATCCTGGAGAGAATCGACATCACTTAATGCGTCTACATCGACAGTGATCAAAGACACTAGCTCCTCGTCGTCAAAGAGCGCGTCAATCCAGTCCAGTGATGCAGTGCTAGTTTCACTAGCGGACGGCTGCTCACCTAAGGCCGTGGTCCAGTTCTCTTGCCCAATGGACTCTGCATTCATGGGTGCATTGGTGGTCGCGTGACTCGCATAACTCACAGTAGCGATGGCTTTGAGTCCTCGTCGGATCTGACCAATGCGAACACCAGTCTCTGCCAACTCTGGGACTGAACACAGAGTCGTCATGTCCTCACCAAGACGGTGCTCAGAGCGAGCAATGTGCTTGCGATCTTTGCGCAGTCCTCGCATGCGACGACCGACTTTCTCGTAGTACTTCTGCGCGTGTGTTTGCACTTGGCGCGAGGTCCGTGTGCCGATGTGCGTGGCGATGGCTGTCCAGGGACCCTCGGGGAACATCTTGAGGCCGACGAGGAACTTGTCGTGCTCTTCCTCAGACCAGATGCCCTTCTCAATCGCGTTGGAGTGGTTGTTGCTATTAGGGCTGCTCATAGTGTGGGTAGTGCTTCACGCTGTTGGTGATGATAAGATTTGAATTCAACGCAGAAGAATTGGAAATGAATAAACTCTGCTCCTGCCTGGGCACCTCGTGCTGTGGTGCAGCTGGAGTTTACATATCGAAGTGCATCTAAAAGCTATTTCTACTTCGACTAAGCGTATCCTCAGTCGACGCTGTTGGAGACCTGGCGAGATGGACCAATGGCCGTGCATTCAGGACTCCAGGTCTCCAGTTCTCACCCCTGGTTCTTCCTACATGACTGCTGGAATGGATACTCGTATCCCATGTGTGCACACCTAGTTGTACGAGAGTTTTCTTCTTCGTGTTCTTCTTGGTTGTCTACCAGAGTAGGCGACACTGAGTTGCCAACTCATGAAAAGATATCCGAGTGTCACACTCAGCGACCCGGTTCAGCTTTTGTACATCTATCAATCGCGTGCACCAAGAGCTACAGTACTCTAGCGTTGTGAAAGAACACATTTGTGTGTTGAAAAGCTTCTAGAGTGCGAGTAAGTGAGGGCGGACGCACCCACTACAGTAGGCATTGGAAGCCACGACGGACCCGCAGAAAATACTCTCGCTGAAGGAACGAACGAACAGCCAACTCCCAGAGGTGGATTGTGTGCTTTGGATGGTACTCTGGCTCGATGGGTACTTGGGAATGAGAATACCTTGTGGGTTCCTTTTTTATTGGAGCCTACAAGTTGCGATGTGAGTCGCTGTTTCTTTGCAAGCATTCCACTGGCGACTGAAGTAGGTACTAGGTGCGCTTTCACAATGCCATAAACTCTGAACTTTGGTTGGTCAGACTCTTTTGCAAACAATAACTACATACAAAGTCTGAATAATATGTAGCGCTTCATACCTCAAGAGTTAATGTAAGTATTATACTGATTTATAGTGTATATGATAATATGTACCTCTAATGTTATTAATTTAGGCTCTGTAGACACTGCGCTTAGTGGTTGCATGAAGAGGTTTGAAATTGAAGCCGCCAGAGTGGGACTTACCCTTCATCTTTGTGCTCTCAAGTTTCCAGGTGAGATCAGAGTCGTCAGCACAAAGCACAAAATGATGTTTCACCACCCCACTTTCTATTTGAGTCATGCGAGCGAGATTTACTCGCTCGGTCCGAGTTAGCTGCACTTGAAAAGCTGAGTTGAAGGACGCTCTGTGGTCAAGATGATAGGTACGCGATGATGGTTTCGACGCAGCGAGGATCGTACCCCTCAAAGCCCTCTTTCAGCTAGCTAGCAAGCGAGAACACGATGGACTCATTGTGGATCTGTAGAGTTGTGGCAGTAGAAAGCTCACTTACTGTCTTTACGTCTGCCAAGAATGTACTGCCTTCTTGCTTCTTTCCTGCCCAAGTGGCCTCAAAATAGAGTTCTACGCCCGCCCCCATACGGATATCATCCGCATGACCCTACAAAGAGAGCTTGAAGTAATTACCGCCAGTATGCATCTGCCCACCTTGATTGAGAGGTACTTTGTGGGTAAGCAGCGTGCCAAGTAATGACCAAGTTGTGAAGTGCTGACAGCAAAGGTGACTGGGTTGCAGAAGATCTACTAGTTACAACGTTCAGTGCTGCCGCACACAGCCTCGAAGACAGAAGTACGTCTAAGAAAGGACCACTGAAAGTGAGTCTTATCTTCCAAGTAGTGTCAAGCACCTCTAGCAGGCAGTTTGTATTCACATCATACACTACATAAGCGTAGTTTGTGCCGCTCAAATAGTGCTCCCGATGCCATCACTCAGGCTCACTGCGCTGATTTCTCAAATCGAGTAATCGTGGAACTTGACGGCTACGACTCGTGACGACGTCGCTACGGCGGTACGCAACTTCAACAAGGCACGTACCGCCTGGTTGGCAGCAGGCTCCGATGTAGCAACCGGCTCGGTCCTCACTGAGAAAAAGGAGACAGGAAGTTTAGGTCAACACCTCAAGTCCCTCAAGGCGTCCCAACGCTGGAGTGTTCTCTCCCAAAGAGTCACACCGAGACCACCGAGGTAGACTAGGGTCCGATGGATCAATTCCCACAAAGGGAAGTGCTTTTACAGTTTATCCGTGAAGTCCAAGTGTGACCCGCACAATTGAGGGAATGATTAAATCACCTGGTCATCTTTCTTTCGACCCCCATGCTTAGAAAGTACGAAATCTCACGTGAACATGAGGTAGACGAGAAAGCAGAAGCAAATCGGCCACTTGTTCATTTTGAATGAACGAAATGTGAAGCAGGCGTTGTATTGTAGCAAGGCGCTAGTGGTGCTGACAGTCTACCGTTGACTCTCTGGTAATCTAAGTGATGGATGAACACGTTGTGTACCACGTGTAAGACCGTATGATACAGTTGCACATCTGCGATTCCCAGAGCAAGGGTCTAATGGCGGTAGGTGCACGATGGACATGGCCGTACGAGAACGGATGTGTAGTTGTATGCATTCGATTCAGTTGTATCGAGAACGTGCATGCAGTGGGTGTATATCACCGTATGAGCACTGTCTCAAATTGTGAAAGTGTGCTGGTGCCTCCGATGTCGAAGTCTTGAAGTTGATAGGGTACTACACCGCTTGGTCGCTTCGATGAACTGGATATCTCATCGGCATAAGTAGATCGGGCGAGCGAGCAATCTTCCAAGTAAGAGCCCACACTAGGTGCAATTCCACAGACGAAAAAGGAAAAGCCGCTTCTGCCTCACCCAGCGGACCGCAACGCACGTTCATGTCGCTCTGGGATATCATCCCTATGAACTGACGAAGAGCTCACATTCCAGCATTACCACCAGCATATCGATTCCATTCGCAAAACCCGCTACGCACGATTAGCCATAGCACTATCCTTTGATACGGTATACTTCGCGAGAGGCAGGAAACAAGCACGTTGCAGTAGGATATCCCCCAGTTGTTTTGGAGTCGAAGAAAGGTTGAGCTGGTGTGGGCAGCATAAGTTATCTATTCGAATACACGCAGAGCGCACCTACGTAGATTACACTTACAGAGGAGGGTGGGCGATAACTTTTCTACTTCTGGTATAGCTACTGCAACAGCATGGCGTTAGATAAAGCAGACGTCATAGCTGCTGCAACTGAAATTGTCCTGATAGATACGCGTATCTTCCGTGTCGAGCACCTCCATCAGGTAGTCGAGGTAGTGGTCGTCCATCAGGTCAACAATCGATTCCGTGTCGTCCGAGCCAGCGGAGCTCATAGTGTCGTCGTCATCGCCGCCCAGAGACTCGTCCGTGGTGCTGCTGCAGTCGTCGCCAAAATCGAAGCTGTTGGTGGTGGCGACAGAAGTGTCGTAGTCGTCCCCATTGCCCGTCAAGAGCGACATGAACAATTGAATCTGGTTGTCCTCTTCTTGCTCCATACCGAGGACAAAGTCATCGATGTCCTGCATCTTGACGCTTGAGACCGTGTCGATGCCCATCGGTGACGTCGGAGCCGACGAAGTGTCAACGTGGAACTTGGTAATAGGAGTCTCCAAGGCTGCAACGCTCTTGGAGCTCAATGATGGTGCGAACGATGCAAACGCCTGAGCCAGGGCTGCATTCTCTTTCAAAGTCTCAGTCTCAACCATAGAGGACGCGTGCACGCCCAATCCGCGACCGATCGGGCCGATAGTCAGCCGCGCGCCGCTCATGTCGAACTCGGCCACCTTGCACAGACTCACCATGTCGTCGTCCAGGCGGTGCTCGGGACGCACGAGCTTCTTGCGGTCTTTACGGAGGCCACGCAGGCGACGCGCGACCTTCTCGTAGTACTTCTGCGCGTGGGTCTGCACTTGGCGCGCCGAGCGCGTGCCCACCTGGGCCGCGATCATTTTCCACGGACCCTTGGGGTAGAGCTTGATGCCCACGAGGAACTTGTCGTGCTCTTCCTCTGACCACACGCCGCGGTCGCTCATGCGCTTGCTGATCTTGAAGGTCTTCTGCGGCTGGGCTACTGATGTAGGAGTAGTTGTAGTAGTAGGGCGAGCGGGAGTGGCGCCACTAGCCACCCTTCTCTTTGTAGTTGCAGAGGAGGTTCCGGTGCTTGAGCTCATGGTTGGTCGTGGGGATACTTGGATGGCTACCTTTTCTTGTCATAAAGGGTAGGTGGGTGGCTCTTGGGGGAGGCGCTGTGCTTAACTGACGAGTGTCGAGCTCAGTGCAAATTGGAGAATGAGAATGAGAAACCTCTCTTCCAAGTCGTCCACAATCGGTAGTGTCATACAGCACCACTCAGCAAGGAAGAAGGAACTGGACACGGTCGGTCGTGTGGCTTTTCTCCATCTTTTGATCGTTGATAATGCGCGACATTCATATTGGTACAGCGCCGTACGAAAGTGGGTAAATGCCGCTTGTGTGTGCGCCGTTAAGATATTCTCTCTATAGATTAACATTAGGAGATCCCACCGAGCCCTTATCCATTTTCCGTTTTCCTTCGAAGGTGGTGCATGGCCGTACGAAAATGTTCTCCCTCCCACACCATATTCAAACAGTGAGCGGACGGTGCGACGCCGTACGAAACCAGCGGGTTTCCCTAAATAGGTACTCTCAGTGTGGAAGCTTTCGTACGGCGCTGCACGCGTGAGGTGAGATGCACATCCCACACAGATGTCGTTCAAGCAACACGCCACACTCCGAATGGGATGTCCCAGCGATTCGCTTCTTTCCTCCCAATAAGTCGCCCGGCCAAGAGTACCTCGAGCTACCCAAAGCCCAAAGGCTCATAATGGACTGCCTCCATTTTCACAGATGCCATGCCGCCAATATGATCTGCAGGCGCGGCATGAAGCAACACACACGGCTCTGTAAAGATACTTTTTACTCGGCAAACGTCGCTATTATATTAAATTCGTCGTGACACTCCTAATCATCTGACAATTCATGTGTGCGTGTGATGAGCTTTTGTCTATGAAATTGCATGTTTTGCGTTCGATATCAGAGCTCCACACACAAGAGAAAGGTCGAGTGCGGGGCTAGAACACGGCCACATTTCGACCACGCCATACAAACTCCAAGATCAACCTGAAAGAAAGTGAAGGTGATCCATTTGTCCTCTACGTACATTTTGCGCCTGTGCACACTGACACGCTGCGCACGCCCAACTCATCTAACGACGGAGCAGGAATGGTCCACTGCGGATGAAAAGGTGATTGCAATTGAAGCGCAGAGTCAATAGCGTTGATTTGGACAATGAGCCAGCCATATTGGGCAGTTACACATTGAAAATGTCAAGAGCTCATCAGATGTGAGAACAATAGCCCACAAGGAAAGAACGAAACCTCAAGCTTTCAAAGGCAGATTCTCGGATCATGATGGTGGTGGTGGCCAAATTTTGGACTGCGTGCATGGCCGTACGACACGAGAAAGAGAGAGAAACCCCCACATACGCACGCGTTTCGCAGACGCAAGAGGCGTGAGGTTCACTGTGTGCATGGCCGTACGAACACCCTGGAGACTCTCCAAAGGAGGTTGCGCATATTCAAACCTACACGTTTGAGTAAGGCGCCAGTGTACAGCGCCGTACGAAAATGGTAGGTATGGAGAAGGAAAATCATTCATCATTTGATACTCTTTCCCGTTGTTGTTTGGCGGTCGGCGGAACAACAATTTTGTGGCTTGGCGACGAAGATGGGGACCGTGGGATCATCGGAGGTACATGTAATGGACTTTCGAAATTGAAAATCGCTGGGTTGACAGTGAATGCTTGGCTCAAAGGTTGAAATAGAGTGGCATGTGGCGTCGACATATCGCATACAAATCACAACAAGTTCCCGCTCTTTCACAAGATCACATGATCCAAGTCTGCGAACCTGGAGGGAGGGCAAGCCGCAGCAACTTTTGCTCAGTATAGAGGACACCCAAACGAGTAGATTTGCTGGGGTTGATCGGCTTTTCATACTGCGTCTACAGTACACGAGAGCTATGAAAGGCCTCGACAGCCGAGAGGTCCAGGTACTCGAAAGTCAAACCTCTAAATTGGATCAGATGACAAATATATTAATTCAAAGAGTCGAATGTAACCAAAACATCTGTTTTGGGTTCAAAGAGTGATGGTGATATTTTTGAGTGAATGTGGTACCACTTTGTGCATAAACAAGCGGCTCAACTTCCACTTCAACTCCAGCTGGGTCTGAGTTTTGTGTGGAACTCATCGTTCTTTCTCAAAGGCCGCCGGTCAACGATTGATTGTCTGGGCGGATACGAAAGGTGAGGCCAACACCCCACGCGTGAGTGAATGAATGCCCATCGTCTTGCAAGTCTCCGATTGCGATATGCGTCTGTGTCAATCAGCTCGTCTGGTTTTGATTTGCATTAGCGTTATTGTACCCCTTGCGGCTGTCGATACTCGATACGCAAGAGTAGTGCAATGGAAAGAATATAATGGTGTTTCCTTAATAGACTGGGGAAGTTAAGTTATAAGTTAGATTTCCTACATATGTACACACGTGGGTGACTCTACTCGCTTTGAGTGGATCGCTCTATTCGGAGCAGCTCCCGTCGCTGACGCAGTCGTTCGGGTCGTCCAGCGCGTGGATCAGGAAGTCAAGGTAGTAGTTGTCCACGTCCGCGAGCGAGTCGAGGTCGTCCGAGTCCGATACGCTTTCGCAGTTGCCGTCACTCATGAAGAAGTCGCTTTGCTCGGTCAGCAGCGCCATAAACGAGTCGGGTTGCTCGAAGCGGCTATCGACCTCCTTGGATGGGTTCACGTCCTCTGCAACGACGAGGTCGACACTCACGGGGGAGGCTACTTTGGAGCTGCTGCGTCGTACTTTTCGAACTGGGCTGAGACTCAGCGTCTCAGCGACGAAGGCGTCGCTCTCCGAGACCTGGCAGAGCTTGATCATGTCTTCGTCGAGGCGGTGCTCGGGACGCACGAGCTTCTTGCGGTCCTTGCGCAGCCCGCGCAGCCTTCTCGCCACCTTCTCGTAGTACTTTTGCGCGTGGGTCTGCACCTGGCGAGACGAGCGCGTGCCGATCTGCGCGGCGATGAGCTTCCAGGGACCCTTCGGGTGCACCTTGAGTGCCACGAGGAACTTGTCATGCTCTTCCTCGGACCACATGCCGCGTTCGATTGTGCGCTTGGAGCCCTTGATTGCCTTCATGGTCGGTCTATTGGTAGGTTGCTAGTTGATGTGCTTCGGAGCGGGCAAATTTGAAAATGGCGATCGTAGAGCCTGCCACACAGGACTACCTGTCGTCCGTGCAGTTTGCACATTGTGTCATACACCTTGGTCCTTTCGTTTCGTTGTGAACCTTACACTGTGATCACGCATGCGTGGACAAAGCCGGGGGCAGACTGGGCTGCTGGCATGACGAGGCTGTGCTATGTGAGAGGGAGAAATCAGCGTTCGGAGTAGCACACGAGGTACTGTAACGTGTCGTCCATCCCGTCCATCTTCCTTTTCTCGGAAAGAAGGAGGAGCAATACAATCCACCCTCGGGTGGTTTGCTTCTCGCTGGCAACCGCTGGTTCGTCGGTCGGGCTGTGTTGTTTGCTGTGTCACACACATCCACCAATTCAACTCCACCAACTGAGTAACCTGGACAGAGCGTTGTGATGGCCTCCATTTCAGGTGAAAAGCGCACACATGGATACAGAATCCGGCGAAAAGATTCATTCCTTCCGATTCGCGGCGGTTGAGGCGAAAAAATCACAACCAGAGAGTGGCATCTGGAGTTGTGCGTGTATCTTTTTTCGGAGCGGCCAACTCTTGTGGGGGTGGAGGCTGAGCTTTATGCGAGCTCGCGTGTGTGCCATGTGTGACATTTGATCACATCGCGTCTGTGCTCCTCTGGCGCAAAAAATGACAGCGTGTTGACGAAGAAATTGCCGGCAGCAGGCCACGGTTTTCAGTATTCTGACCAAAGCGGAGGGACATCTAGAGGAACTGCAGGTCTGAATAACCTCCTTTGTTAGGAGGGTTGTTCATATCCAGATGTTGCCAAACAAAAACCATGTAGGCTCAGCCAATAGCTAGGCAGGAGTGACGATTTTGCGTATGCAGAGATATCGAGGGTGCTTGGTCTGAAAGACGTGGTGGTGAGCCTTACAGCACGATCAATGCTGACATCGCACACCAAAAGATATGTAAAGAAGATCGATTTTTTTGTTATCCATATCAAATTTAAAGGCTGGTTAAAATTGAATTTACAGTTTTCACTAAAAATTTGCATTTCCCACAAATTGATATCAGGTGGTGCATAGAAACGCCAAGTAATCACTTTTGTTCTGGTCTTCAAAGCAAGCAATTACTGCACGAACTCGCTAATATGGTACCTCTAGCTACCCACAATCCCATCCCTGTCAAGTCCACCTCTACTGAGCGTCATAAAAGAGACACAAAACTGTGTGGCTCCAGTTGAACTGCTACGGTTGTGCCTCACTAGAAAGGAAGGGCAATAGATCACGTTCACATGCTCTTGGGCCTTGAATCAAGGCCTTCTCGGCTTTACCTGTGGGCGATATCGCACCATGCTGCGATCCGCGCAAGTCGCAATTGGCTCGCGTTGTTTGCTTTTTTCTCAGCGGAGGCTCAGTGGCTGGCCGGGACTTGCTCAAGACGCCACACGCAATCACTTGATGCGCTGTGCTTGTTGCCAGATCAGAAGATGGTCGGGTGGTCCGCCTGCCCACGTTTGTTTGTTTCAGGTTTCCTGATCTCGAGAGTACAGCACTTCTTTTTATTGGTGACGGGCGGTGGACTGGCCGCAAGTAAGTCTCCTTACCTTCTGATTGCAAGGCGGTCCTTGCACACAAAAAGGTCCCTCATCAGCAACTGACTGCCAGTTTTCTTGTCAATAATAATCCGTTCAAAGAGGTTTGCAAAGTCCGAAACTAGGATTTGTCAGTACCTACGCTCAAAGATTTTTTCAAATTTGGGTTCTTGACAACACTGACAAATTATTGCAGTTTGTCTAGGGCCGTAGTATTAGGTGGTGGTGGGTGTGTAGCCCCCTAGCATCGCTGGATATTTGTGCGCTCGTGTGCGTTTGCAACTCGCCACGTGAAGCCATCTTTTGGATTGTCGTATTATTTATTATTGCCTTTTAGCCCGCTCAATAAGATCAATGAAATCTGGGAAATTGGTTCTGCACCTTTGTGAAATTGTCCAAACGTCTGTCCATTTTCATATCCTAAACATATACACGCCGCTAATGCAACTCACCAGTTTTCCAACCACTTCATTCGTTCACGCACTCAGTACATGTTGCCTTCGTAGAGCACCTCCTCGTCTGGCTTGCGGAAGATCTTGTCACCCTCATGAAGCGACACCTCCAAGGAACTCGGTCCCATCGGTCGAGATTGCGCTGGGAATCTGCTACCGCCACCTCCTGCTCCTCCCGTCAACGGGGTCATGACCGCGTCGTAGTCGTCCGTGGCCTCCTGCTCGCGCATGAGTGCAGTCTGCTTGGCGCGCTCGCGAACCTTCACGCTCAAGTGCACGAGGCAGAGCAGGAGCGCCACGCCGCCAAACACAATGCCCATGATCGCCGGACCGGACAATGTGATGGTTGTCTTCGCTGGGGCCGTGTAGATCTTGTCAAACTTGTTCCAATCTGAGACGAGCCCGTTGGTCTTCATGCAGCACTTGAGGTGCTCGCCCCACATGCCGTTCGTAATCACGCACTTGCCGTCGAGACCGGCGCACTTGGTCGCGAGCTGGTCCCATGAGTACGTCTTGGTCTTGTCGAACTTGAGCTCGTAGGTGAGGCACCCAGCGAGCACCATCGCCGCGCCGGTGGCATCGCCGTAGCACCCGCCGTTGATCTGCTTGGAGCCCATGACCGCCTTGGAGTTGGTACCGTACTTGATCGGCGTTGACCCCACGGCCCAAAAGTTCTTGCAGTCGATCGACGCAAACAAGATCGCTTTCTAACAAACAAAACAAACAAGCAAACCAACAAGAATTTAGCAAGCAAGTCAACAAACAAACAAGCAAGAAAGTGTTGCTTACCACGCTCTTCTTGGACGGATTGAGCGCGTTATCGATGCGCCACTTGAGCGTCGGGCCGTAGAGGAACCCGCACGCCTCGGCGATCGGCGGGTTCGCCTCCACGTTGCAGTCCGGCATGACCTTGGACTTGGTCTTCGGCGCGTAGCAGCACCCATTCTTGACTGTCGACGAGTAGATCGCCGGCAACGAAGCCATGAGCGTCGCGTTGCTCAGGTTGAGCGACGTGCCCGTGGGGCCGGTCGAGCGCTTGATGCACGTGTACGGACACGTGACGCAGCCGCCACCGTCGACATCGTAGTTGGACCAGTCGGTCGTCTGCACGTGGATTGTGTACGTCGCGTTCTGCTTGAAAGGGGACTTGGCGCGCCCCGCTGCGTCGACGTGCGGCGCAAACAGCACAAGAACCAGTGCAAGGAGCACAAGCGCAACGCGCGCCATGTTGTTGTTATTGTTCCGAGTCATGCGTGATATTAGTAAGTGCTTGTTTGTTTGTGTGCTTGCTTGTTTGCTGTAGACTTGGTGATCAATCAATCGCTTGCGTCTTGAGTGGTTTGGCTTGCTCGTATGTGCGTTTCTACACCATATTCTATTGAATGGAAGGAGGGCCACGGGTGCCCAAGTGTGGGATCTCTCTCCATCAAATGTAAATGTAGCTCTTCTCCTACTTGCTGAAATTTCTTGTGAAGAAATCGGCGGAAAGCGAGCGCGAGAGAGCCAGTCAATCAATGGTTTTGATAGTCAATCGCTGTCAAACATGGTGGGCTCCTTTATACTCACGAGAAGGAGAAATGAGCGGTGGGTTCGCTTTTTACGCTTGTGATTGATATTGGGACCCGACGAACTTCAGGTTTGGTAGAGCACGCGATAGCAATGCGTGGGCTCCGACGACGGCTAGGGAATGTGACGCCTTCGGCAACACATTCTCCCGGCCCTTCAGGTTTAGCCAAGTAGCATAAGACTCGAAGTACGAATATTGTAGGTCGCTCGCGTACCTAAGTATACCTCACTGAAACAACAACAACTTCAGGTTTGGGCTGGAAGAAAAAGTAGAAGCGCGTCGCCAATTGACTAAAAATGACTCCGTGAGACCCAAAAAAAATTAAAAAATGCATTTAATAGTTTGAAAGCATATATTTGGCTCAATAACACTACTCAAAAGCGCGGCTGGGTTTTCAAATGTAATGTTTTAAAAATAGATTCGTGATAAACAGACACCACTTGAGCATGACCGAAGGACTACTCGATGCCACTTGAGTATTTAGCCCAACGCCAAAGAGGCAGAACTCGTTTCTTGCCAAGGCTGTTGCGCAAGCTGGAGAGTCATGTTTGGGTATCCTTCTCACTTCCTTCTTCAATCCCCTGCCTGGATCCGTCCATCACAGGCCAGGGTTTGCGAGACATTGGTTTTTACAGAGCTCGAGTAAGAATGAACGTTCTCGCCTAACATGCTATACCCATGAACGTACACATGCACATGGGCTACACTTTACACGCATGCATCACACATACACAAGAGGTGCTCTCAACACACTTGACGAGTTTGCTCCGGCTCGCTGGCGATACTGGGTGCAACACAATGCTGCTATTGGCGTGTGAACTGCTGTGGTAGTATTCATTATTCAGAACCACTTGCAAACGCGTACAAACGAGCACAAGCACTCTGAAGCTGTGTGACTCAGAAGCAATGGTTTTGTAGGGTGGTGTACCAAATCCTCCTCTGTGGACACGAAGAGGACACCGGTATCGCAGGGATCGCTCCGGGTGCTTGTAAAATATAAGCAAGATCCATTCGTCCACAAGTCGGAAATGAAATTTCATACATCCCACTTGTCGGTGTGTATGGAGACATGCGGTTGGTTCGTCCAGTACGATAACAGAGCCAATCGCAATTGTGCACAGAGGCACCACGAGTTGCACACCTAGCGATCCGGAACGTCCCTTGGTCATTTCATTCTCCCACACCTTCTTGTGGTTGAAGATGTCGCACCGCAATCGAGGTGGTCGTTCTCAAACTCAGTTCTCCAATCTAGGTGCAAGATTTTTGTGGTTGTTTGTTGTGTCAGTCGAGGTCTAAAGCCTCAAAAGGTAGTATCCATTGATCCATTCGACTCAGCCTCAGTTGGCGGATCGTGTCTGCTTCGTCACGATCTGCACTTGCTCTTGTCCCGTAGGCTTGACTCCAAACGCCAAGCACGAGAAGCCCCTCACGCATCCACGTGACAACGAAGAGCGAAGAAGAACGCGAGTGATGTTCATTTCAGCATTCAAATAGCTTATGTGTTCTGTTCTTGTCCGAGGAGATCTGGGGCTTCTTTGCGAGCTCAAGTCGAATCCTGTTTTCTTCCGAGTATATGACTTCCGATGGGGGAGAAAAGACGTCCCAGCATAGTAATACGAAGATGACGAATTGTGACGTATGGGGTTCTTTTTGCTGGTGGTAGGGACTCTAAACGACCAAAGAGACCACAGCAACACGACCAACCACACAATAATTGGGCAGCCGACGAGCTTACTTGCTTGTTGCTTGGTTGGAGAGATGCAGATAGGCTCGTTTGCCCCGTTTTGCCCCACCTGATATTCTGGTATCTACCGGGTTCTCAACTTCAACATCAAAACCGTTTGATGCGCAAACGAAATCGTGCCAAGAAAGGTAAGCACCATTGTTGCCAGAGCAATGCGAAATCAAACCACACAGCACGCTTCTGACTGCGTTAGTAGTCTTATCACCATCAGTAGCTCATGCCGCTTGCTATTATTGATAGCTCCTTGAGAGTTACTTTACAAGGATTTTTCTTGTATGATGGGGGTGCTAATGTCATCACCATTTGATGGGCAAACGACGAAGTAGATACAAGTGCTATCAGAGCCATGCGATAGATTAGGCAGAGCACACTGTACGCATGGGGCTGTGTTAGATGGTCGGCAGCTCATACCCCCTGCAAACTCTCCAATACTTCTCTGCTCAAAATTGTGGGTACAGCGAGCGCGATGCTTGGATTGTTGGTGAGAATCCCGACTTGGCTTCGATTGGGTTCAGTGCCACCTCACGAGTTCACGCCAGACGCAGAATCAAGCGTTTGAGTTTTAAACGAGAGAAAGCATAATACCAAGCTAAAGTTTTGATGTTGTTGTTCATTATTGACAGTTGAATTGATTCTTAAGTAGTTTTGAGTATAAGTTACAGTGTGGAGTACTATCCTCGTTGTCCAATAGTTTGTGCTGGTGGTGAAGAGGTGAGAAGGTAGTATTTTTGTCCGTATGTCAGTCCGAGTTTGCGCCATCACTCGTGCAGGAGCTGGCGTCGAGGATCTGGATCAGGTAGTCGAGATACGAGTCGTCGAAGCCGAGTAACGAGTCGCTGTCGTCCGAGTCCGTGAACTCACTCAACGCGATGTCTTCGTCCTCCTCCTCCTCTTCGAGGAGAGACTCAATCGAGTCACGGCGGTAGTGGCGGTAGTCCGCTGGCATCGCGAACTCGCTTGAGTCCATTTGTTCAAAGGTGGTGGCGGTGTCCATGGGCAACTCTTGGCTTGGAGTCGTGAAGATCTCTTTCGGGATCGCGGCGACCGCGTTGAGTCCGTTGCGAATCGGTCCGATGCGTGATCCAGTCATATCGCTCTCGGCAACCTTGCAGAGCGTGACCATGTCTTCGTCGAGGCGGTGTTCAGGTCTCGCAAGCTTCTTGCGGTCCTTGCGCAGTCCTCGCACTCGTCGCGCGACCTTCTCGTAGTACTTCTGTGCGTGGGTTTGCACTTGACGGGCTGAGCGCGTGCCGATCTGCTCGGCAATGCTCTTCCACGGACCCTTGGGGTACATCTTGAGCGCGACGAGGAACTTGTCGTGCTCTTCGCCCGACCAGACGCCGCGCTCAATGCCGTTGTTGTTGCTCGAGGTGCTCATGATGAGAGAGAGGCTTGGGGTGGGTAGAGTGAGTGTGAGTGTGCAGGTTGGGCTGTTGTGCTCTTGCTCGTGAATTCTGAAATGAGCCGATCCTTGACAGGCAACGCGCGAACGAAATGAAATGAATGAACGAAGCTCTCCAAGCAGTGGAAGGATGTGGATACACCACCCTCGCGTTCGCTCGCTGGCGTATTCGTCGTGGCGTTCTCATGCGAGAGAATGCTATTGCGCATGATGAGTTCAGAGTAGTAAAAACATTCTTTCTTACACAGGCTTTTAGTATGTAGACGTTGGTATGCGATGCCCGGTCATGAGCGAAGAGGAGGAGCTTCGCACCTCTTGGTGTCGAGAGGGAGTGCGTCCGCCCGTGTTGTGTTTGAGCGTTTGTCGGTCGGTGCAGAAAGAGTTACTGTAGTCGCCCAATCTATGAACTGATTGACAACAAAGTGCATACGTATCCATCCATGAGGTTGATAGGTACTGGTACCATAGTCTCAGACATTCAGTGCGACGTGTGAGAGATTTTGAGATTTTGATGGGGATCTGGACAGAGACTGGCTGGGGGGAAATGGGTACAGCCACCACCACAATCACGTGATATGAAGATCGCCAAAGCAAAACGGATCTCCTTGTGTCTGCTGCATGCATGCATGCACTCGAGTAGGTAGGTTTTTATCATATCATTGTCGGTTGTTGCTAAATTTGCGGGGCCGAAGAACTGAAGTGAATCAAGGCTGGAGCGAGAGACGTGTGACAATAGAGAAGTGCACCTCCACCTTTTGAGACTTGGTCGTCAGGTGGGATCCACACACTCCACCTCCAACGCCAAGCTTTTATACCGAGGAGAAAACAGGTGGAATTTGGTTCATGAAACGCAAATTTGAACTCTCTTCGTTGTTTTATGGAGAGAACAACTCGCTCTGGCGAGCTGTTGCTGATTCTATTTTAGTATTGACTTTTGTATATATAAGTTCAGAGTCACTGTGGGTCTTCAAACTTCCATCAGTCAGCTGGCGACCGAGGAGATTCGTGGACCGTAGCTATCGAATCTTCAAGAGCGTTGGGTTCTTTTTCCGCAGGGTATTTTCAGGAACCATCACTCTCGTTTTACATGCACTCCTTGGTAAGAATATCAACTTTGAGAGATTTTTCATAATTTAGAGGAAATATTGAAGTCATTGCCCTTATTGGGAACATTTTTGTTAAACTCGCCATTAGAGATGAATCTGCTGGTGATTGCAGCAAAACAGCGCTTTTTAGTTGCTGCGCTCGTGTGTATCAATCGCTTATTTGCTGACGTGTATTTGTTTTGTTCATTTTCTTGAGATTGGTTTTGTTCCAGCATTCTTCATCGTGACATCCCAGATTCTCTCGTATCCTTCCATGTAACGTGAATGCGTGCCAAAGATCGCCGGTTTTTCTTCGCCCAATTAGTCGATTCTCAAGTGGCTAAGATGTTTAAATCACAACGGTTCTTTTGGTGTTTCTCTCTGGTATTTTCTGATGAATTCGTCGCTGCAAACTCACAACCCATCGGCGAGTCAATCGATTCGATCGATTGCTCGATGGGGGATCATTTCCTATCCTTTCACTAAAATCGCGTTCAATTCAGATCATGTCCTTTGACAATCGACTAAGCCTCGCGATGCAACATTTTCGTTGTTTGCTGCTTGTCAAAAGAAGAAAAACTGAGAGGCATATCAGACCAAAGAGACGAAATTTGGGACGCAATTCCAGTGAAGCTGGCTTTGATGAATCTCGCGTGCTTCCGCTCCGTTGCGCGACGATAAACAGTGGGCCTTCAATCCAAAACGGGATTCGCAATTTGACGCATCAACCGACAAACAGATGAACGTATCCACTTTGCTTGACTGGCGCACTCCTTCTTGAGTCACACACTTCAAACTCGAGGCTTCTAAATTTCAGGCTTTCTTGCAAATAAATATGAAATAAGAGGTCGTCAAATAGAAACAAATGCATAGTAAGGAATCTAAATTCTCGTTTGACGACCAGCGTGAATGCCCCAGCAATAGATGCTGTATTCGCATCCTGCAAAGCGATTCACAGGCAACAGACCATACTGTACACATTCTACAGGATCATGACATGTTGTATTTATTTAAATGAATCGACGATTGCAGTACGAGTATCACCTCTAAATTCAACATTGGTCGTTTTTCAGATGGTAAGTGTCAAGTTTCACATGCTTCAATTCAATTTGTGGTCCACATTTGCGCACATAACCCCTCAAATTTCGCAATGTTGGAAGTTTTTGTTTGTGTGTTGTGGTCCTGAAGCCATGTGGTAACGTCAGCACACAAGCCCTCGTGTGTTTTTCCCCTGAGCTGGGGAGATCGCACGGACCGGGATGGGATGGGACTCGAAATCACTCGGCAACACGCCATCGTTTTCGCCACAAAATTATTGACTGACGTGTAAATGTAAAGTCGGTGATGGTCCCCGAAGGGGCGGTCGTGTACCCAAGTGAAGAGCAACGAGATGAATGTTGCGACAGATTTTCTTCATGATTATAAGATGTTTGGTGTCGTTTGGCTGGTTGTTGGATGAGCTTTGCTGTTAAAGTGGACATGGGGGTTTAGAAAGCAAACCGGATGTCTCCAAGCAGCATCGAGCCAAGCAAGCCTCGATGCTTAGACGTGCGCCGGATTGGACGCCACCTCTGGGTGTGACTTGGCTGCGCTGCACATACTCAGTGAGAGAGAATATTAAAATGGGTGCACCACTTGAGCCATGTGTGGGCGATGTTCTCTCGAACCGGCTTGCTATAGTATATTGCAAGCGCGATCTTGCATGGTGCGCAAATGGCAAATGGATACCTGCGTGTGTCTGTCTTCCCGAATGCCTCGCATGCAAGCAGGCAGGAGGTGTTCTCTGTCTGATAGCCGGTGTATCGCTTTCATCGAGGCGCAATGTCGTGTCCTACGTCGTCACCATCACTTTTCACTCGACCGCACTGGAGCTACGCAAAGCCGAGGAAGAGCTCAAGGCGCAACCTGCAGCAGGCACAAATCGGTTTCTCTGAATGGCAAGCGAAACGAGACTACGAAGCGTGTGTACTTGTTGAGCGATAATGCGTGTATCCGATTGAGTATGCAGTCTGTGTAGCTTGGCATCATTGGTCACCGTGCAGATGTATGTCTTTGATCATGAAGCGCATGCGTCGAATATTGAGCAGGGGCTCATTGCGATCGCCTCATGCACGCAGAAATGCAACACCTTGCAAAGGTCTTGATCCGCTTACGTTGAAGTTGCGGGCCCACATTTGCGATGAATCCATTGGCGAAATATTGCATTATTATCCCCCATCCTTTTGATCCCCCAGCGACTTTAACGTTGAAGCTCGACAGGAGAAACCCGTGAAGCTAGTGGCCTTCGCTTGTTAAAGCTGCTACAACGTAAAGCCGCAATATGAATGCAACGCAATATGCGCATGTTTGAAAAGTGTAGTTCTTTTACATTGATATGCGATATCACTGCTCGGCTCTTGTAGAGCGAGCGCATTCGATTAACTTAGAGGTGAGATCATAATAATACGGGTTTGGGTGGTGTTGCGGAGGGAGATTCGTCTCGGTATCATAATGCACAGATGATATCGCTGTCGTCGTTGCTGACCATGTAATCGCTCAGGGTCATTGTGGTGGTCGCCACAGGTGGCTCGCCGAGGATCTCGATCAGGTAGTCGAGGCAGTAGCCGTCAAAGTCCAGGAGCGAGTCGCTATCGTCCGAGTCCGTCATCGAGGTGGTGTCGCTCAGTTCAAGCTCCATCTCGTCCAGCTCTTCGTCCTCCTCGAGAAGCGAGTCAATCGAGTCGGCGCGTGTGCGGGGCTTCATGGTGTCGATATCGATGTCCTCCACGGGGGCGTCCACGCCCGCAGGCGAGCTCACAGCAACTCGCACAGGGAGTCCGACGACCGGGTTCAGTCCGCGACGCACCACTGGGCTGGTGGTGCAGCGCACGCCGCTTGACTCGTCGCCGCTGCTGCTGCTCTCGGCCACCTTGCAGAGCGTGACCATGTCTTCGTCGAGGCGGTGTTCAGGTCTCGCAAGCTTCTTGCGGTCCTTGCGCAGTCCTCGCAGGCGGCGCGCGACCTTCTCGTAGTACTTCTGCGCGTGAGTCTGTACCTGGCGCGCCGAGCGGGTGCCGACTTGCTCGGCGATGCTCTTCCACGGACCCTCGGGGAACATCTTGAGCCCCACGAGGAACTTGTCGTGCTCCTGCACCGACCAGACGCCGCGCTCAATGATGGAGCCAGTTGAAGAGGAGCTCTTCTTGGAGGCCCTAGTGGCTTTGGTTCTGCTGGACTTGCTGCTCATAGGATACTGGTAGCAAGTGGGGTTGTGTAGGTTGTGGGTTGTGAGTCTGAGGTGGTAAATTGGGGAATGAAGGCGACTTAGCCACTTGTAGGTCATGGGGCTGAGAGCGGAGATTCGCTCGCCTGGTGGAATGAATTAAAGATGGATGGATGGATGGGCTCAGGACTCGAGTGGATGGATGTTTCACTTGAAGGCTTGCGGTGCGCTGTGTCATACGTGCCACCCTCTTGTTGCGCGACCTTGCGACGGCCTCAGGTCCCAAGTCTTTCTTGCTGGCGTTAGGTACTGTAGAAACAGAAACAGCAGAGGCAAGTACCACTCTGTCGGTAGATGTGAAAAGTGATGAAAGAGCACTAGTTTAGTCGAAAGAAGAGGGATCAGGTGTGTCATACGGCTTGGAGTGGTGATGGGTGCGTGTGGTCATTTCCTTGCTTGTTACTTGCTTACTAACTTGGTGCTGTTGTTGTTGCTTGTTTGTTGTTGTTGCTTGTTGCGCAAGAGGCGGGACAATGGCGGTTGCAAGAGATGGGTACAACAAGCGCACACAAACCACCTTGCGCATAGAAAAACTCCGACAGTGGAGCTACAGAGTGTGAACGAGGAGGGACCGCTCCGCTGAGCTGGGGAACGTGCACACGAGCGACGGCATGACGAGTGGATTTTTTTAGGGGTCCTTTATTCGGCGAGCATGGTTTTTGTGTGAGAATGTATCATTCGAAGGCAAGCACAACAAAAGCGCATCTGCTTCGCTTTCTCTACAAGTGGCGACGAATATTAGAACAAACAAACCGGTTTCATTTTATAGATGTAAATTAATATATTTATTAAATTTTATTTTAATTTCTAACATGATATCAATTTTAAAAATATGTGGAGAAAGAGCACTTCAACTTTCCACAAAATCCAGTCAAACGACAAAAACAAGCCAAATCAGTTTAGGATATTACATTTTTACCCCATTCTAAAAGCATGGTGGCTGCAACCAACTGGTGTTCGAACCAAGGCATGTGGCTTTGCTGATTGACGGTTGGCTGCAAAACTTTGGTTGCTGCCGGCGCATTTGGCTCACGCGTCGCGAGGTTGTCATTGTGTCGTCGTCGTCTTCCTCTGGACTGACCACCTGGTGGCGTCTCACGTCTCGCGCACGAAAATCCAGCGGCGTCTAATGCCCAGGTCATCTATGCTGTTGACGGCCAGGCATCCTCGTCATCGCCCTCATTATTGCCCCCAACCTACTTTCCCAAATGAACATGGGGCTGGGGCTGGAGACGTTGCCTGGACTTCGGCTTCGACTGATGATCACTCGGTCTCCGGCTCACAACGGTAATCCAGCGATGCCCTGCCTGCCGATCTCGTGAACGTGCTCATTCACAAAATTTGGTGATTTGGGAGAAACAACTCGTAAACACCGCTGTCCACCAGTTGATTTCGCTCAACTATTCAGTGAGATTTGACGCTTTTGGTGCGTTCAAGTACGGAGAACGGTTGGTTAGCTGCATCTATAGGTACGGAGACTACCATGCAGTATCGTTATCTCAACCGCTGAGATGCGAGCGCTTGGCGTGTCGGCGATCCACCGGGTCCAACAGGTTCGTCAGGCGGTGATTGTACTCGAGGCGGTTGATCCACAGGATGTCCTCCAGCAGCACGCTCAGAAGCAGCAGCCGCACCACGCCGACGTTCGCAGCGATCTCCAGCACGTCCCTATGTTGTAGCATCTTTCCCGACGGCGTCACCTTGGCCACGGGCTCTTTCGCCAGCCCTCCGCGTTCGACCCAGAAGGTTGCATTGTGACTGCGTCAGTCGCCATCGAGCGTGATCTTGCACGGCTCATTGGTCACCAGGTCCGTAAAGTTCACGAAGAGTTCCGAGCCTTCGAACCAGAGGTCGTTAGACTCACCGAGCTTGAAGTGGACGTCAAAGAGCTTCTCGCTGGAGAAATCACTGCCGGGTACACCACCTGCAGCTCTCGTTTCAGGCGCTTCAGCACCACGACTGGCTTCTTCTCCTTGTCCAGCAGCCTCGTGAAATAATCCGCCTCCTTGCCAGTTCGAAACACCACTTCACCCGTGGCGAGATCCTTGAACTTGAGCTTCCGCGGGCTGAACATCCTCTTGAGCACGGTGCGGACAGGCTCGTTCTTGTTGCAGAAACGCGAATCGATCCCCACGACGGGTGTTGCCAGCGGCGCGAGCTGGACGTTGCCGTACGAGGCGTCGGTGGATCCGCTGTTGCCCATGGTAGGTAGGTTAGTTGGCTAGTTGGTCTTGAGGTACTCGTGGTACTTCGATGGCGTCAGCAGGCTGTTTGGCTTGCTCAGAGGAAAGGAAATCGGCAAGTGAGCGTCTGTGAAGCAAACTACACACTAAAGGTCTCTTGAGGGCATGTACAGTACACGTACCGGTTGTTCTGGGGTTCATGTCCATTTTCTCCTTCTCGTCATGCCCTCGCAAGGCACTGTACCCACTTTTCTACCGCGTGATTAGCTGGCCGCCAAAGTGTTCAAACAAAGACGAGTTATTCGTTGGACAACAGTAACTGGAATGCCACTTCTCCTTCTCCTTTAGTCGGCGAATGCGAGTGACTTCGTGACTTGCGATTAAGCAGGTTTACGTTCAACTGGAGGTTATCAAATTCTGCTCGCTACTCTAGTGTTAGGTGGTCACAGTGGCGAGCTGCTGAAGCTGGAGTTTAGTAATGACCGCAAACGTAGGGTTTGTTGATGTGGTGGACGCTTCAGCCTCCCTCCTCCCTAGTTCCATTGCTCTTGACGCCGTCACACTTCGAATTTCATCATTACACCCATGTTGTCGGCTCAGACCTTTGCGTCGACATTGAGCTGGTCGGAACTGCCGTTCGGTCGCAGGAATGAACGACTGCGAGCTGTGAGTTGCTGCTGAAGCCCAACTTCCAGGTTCCTCACTCGTAGGGTAACTTTACTTGGATCGTGAAGAGTTCAGTGTTCGAGTCATTTCCTCCAGCGTACACAACCTGTGTGTTGCGAGTGCGCTCTTTCAGCGTCACGATCGGCTCTCGCTTGGCATCCAGCAATCCCGTAAGGTGTGTTGTGTTGTCCTTGCCCATTCGGAAGGCCACTTCGCCGGTACTCGCGTCTTTGAACTTGAGGTTGCGCGGCGTATCGCTGTCCTTGATGTGGATGCGGATGGTGCCTTGTTGACGGTAGAAGCTAGCGTCAATCGCGACGACCGGTGTCGCCTGTGGGGCGAGTGGAGTGCTGCCGTAGAAGGCGTCAGTAGTGGAGTTTGAGTTCCCCATTTGTCGGAGTCGGTCTTGGGTAGGGAGTTTAGAAGGTGTCTTGCTCTGGCCCTGGTAGGTTTGAAAGTGAGTGAGAACAATGGAGAGAACTCGTGGCTAAATAGCTGCTTGATCGAGCGCTCTTCAAGATCTCTGAGGTTCTCAAATGCCTCCGTGCCGTGAAGATGGCGTGTTTATTGGATGTCGCCATCGGGTGTGTATACCTAGGAGTGAGGTCGTTTACTTCTGTTGATTACTCACTGTAACTCCAAGATGACATTGCCATTTATTAATCGCAGTGAGTTCATATCGAGATGATGGGTGACCTTAGGTATTCGAGTACTTCCCTACGAAACTCACTTCCGCCTTACCGCTTTCCTAGTCTTCCAGATTTCCGACCTCGGATTCTGCGATACAGGAGCAATGGTATGCATGTCTGGTGGTAAACTTGTTCAGAAGTAAGAATGTTCGCATGTTGAGTTCTTTATGTATGGAGAGTAACTGAGAGAGAATTCGTAGATCTTACAATTCAGTATCGCGTTGGTGACGCATGCCGCATCTCTGAGTTGCTTCGTTTTAGAAGATCGTCTGGGGCACGTACGCACCGGAGAACTGGCTGTCGAACCCGTTCATTCGACGATCGGCTTCCTCGAGACGTGTCGTGCGCATCGCGTCATCCAGCAACGCGCACACAAGCACCAGCAGCGCAGAGCCCACATTCGCACCGATTTCCA
>JALBZB010000578.1:0-23116 GCA_038050625.1 Pythium sp. MPC-2022a | reverse complement strand
AATGGCTGAATCTTGCGCTGTCCTTATCATTTTGTCGTCCTCTATAAACTTATATAGGCCATTCCTGTGGCTCTAAAAAGTCAAATCGAGCTGCGATTTCACCACGAGAGTATTCTAATGACGTTCTCTTGAAGTCGTATATTTGTAGTTGGCGGTAAAAGACCGAATGAATTGATATCAAAGGGACTCGCATTGCCGACTGAGGTAGTCTGGGAAAGTAGAGGAGATAGAGAACAGCGATGAACGCTGCGTCCAACACATCCTTTTCCACTCATTTCTCTCGAAAGATGCTGAAAGGGTACGACACGATGTGCCGTCATGATAGGATATCCATCCATCATGCCAGTGAGTTCTTTTTACTATAACCCAGGCCACTGAATTAATCTGACCTGGGTCATGTCCTATTTCATCTCTAATATACTAAAAAAGCTTGTCCGCAAACACAAAACTCGAAAAAAAAATCCACATCATTCAAAAAAAATTGCTGTCCTTAACTTTTTGACGTGCACTGTACTTTAACCAAATGAGATGCCTAGATGGATGAGCAAAACTAGAAACTAGAAAGAGGTTTAGGACTCCAATAATTAAATCAAGACAAGTGCCTATGCTCGCATTCTTCGCAGTCTGCGTTCGTTCAAGAAAGAAGATCGCGATCCGCGTTCGTTCATCCGCATCACCACCATCGACTATCAGCTGCAAGGCTGGCAGTCTCTCTCGTCGTCCTCCTCATAGCCACTATCACCAGCGGCTCTTTCCTGCTCGTCTCGCGCTTCTTGTCCCACACGACACAGACGTTCACTCCCTGCTCGCCCGTCCAAGTCTAGTGTTGCACGACAACGTGAACACAAAGCGAATGACGGCGTTCGTACAGGTGGAGCCCAGCAGCTCCGCTCCCATAGAGGAGCGCAAAGCGCCGTATGCGCCGTTGGTGAACGATGCGGACGGCGATAAAGCGCAAGTACAGCAGCAGCAGCAGCAAACGGGCGATCAGGGTGACGACGAGAGGATGGTACTGCAGCGCCTGGCGGCAGCAGGACCGGGCAAGCAGCACGCCGAGTTCCCGGAAGACGCGCTGCGCTTCACGTCGCGTTTTGACAGCGGCAACTTGCAGAGCGTGACGCGCGTCGCAGCGCATTCGTACCATGTGGAGGTCGCGGAAGACGCGTTGGCGTTCGGGATTTCGACGTCATACACCACATGGTTCTACTTCGAGGTCGCCCTTCTCCAGGATGTCGCTCAGAAACCTGGGAACACTGCTGGTGGTCAAGAGATCCAGATCGTGCTCGCAAATATGAACGGACAGCGGGGGCTATACTCGAATGGATACACGCCAATGTACTGCGCGGTGGACGCTGCAGTTGATGCTGGTGGTGGCTTGTCTGACAGCGTGGAGCGTGTCTTTGAGAACGAAAAGCTATGGAAACGAGTAGCAACGCCGCTGTCATTTGAAAAATACATCCAGAGAGCTCCTTCACCCCACCGGTCGGTTGCTGAAGCTCCAGTATCGAATGTTACAGAGCAATCAACACCTGCAGCGGGCGATTTTAAGCCCCTTCAGAGAACAAAGCAGGAGACAAAGATGAAGATGACGTTCACGCATCGCTTCCAATTCGCGAACGAGCGAGTGCGCTTTGCGTTCTGCTATCCGTATTCGTACACGAGGCTTCAGAGGAGATTAGCTGCGCTCGACCTCAAACATTCATCAGGTGGACAATGCGAACAGCAGCGTCAATCATCGTCCAACAGGAACACAGCAGCAAACTCGAATATTTACTATCATCGAGAGCGCCTCACACGCTCGATTGAAGGCTTGCGAGTCGACCTACTCACCATTTCGTCGACAGATGCAATGACCTCAAATCCTGCGCCACAACTCGAACCTAGCTCCAACTCGTGTGACGATGCCGTCCATCAGAAACCAATCCAAGCACAACGCCCAGCCAGCTTTGACGTCAAGAAGAAGAAGACTGTGTTCATCTCTGCACGCGTGCACTCGGGCGAGACGCCAGCGAGCTTCATGCTCGACGGCATGCTCGATCTGCTCCTGCATCCGACGGACGAAGGCGCGATCTCACTGCGACGCCACTTTGTGTTCAAGATCATCCCGATGCTCAACCCCGACGGCGTCTGCCAGGGCTTTTACCGCACCGACACGCGAGGTGTGAACCTGAATCGTGTGTATGAAGATCCAAGCCCCGAGTTCGCACCAACGGTCTTCGCTGCGAAGCAGCTGCTGCTGGAGATTGTGGATTCCTATGGCGGTGCTGGCTCCGAGAGAGCGCTTGAGAGTGTTGTGTATCTGGACTTGCACGCGCACGCGAGTCGTCGTGGCTGCTTTGTCTTCGGCAACAATTTGGTCGATCGCAGCTCGGGGAACGGGAAACAGATCGAGACTCAGCTGTTCGCGCGCCTTGTGGGTCTCAACACGCCCTACTTCGACTACCTGGCTTGCTCGTTCGACAAGGAAAACATGTCGCGCCACGATCTCCGCGACAACAGTAATGCAACGACGTCACGTGAAGGAAGCGGCAGAGTTGCACTGTACAAAGCGACGGGACTCACGTACGTGTACACGATCGAGTGCAACTACAACGAAGGCCGACGCAATCTGAGGTATTCGTCAGTGTCACCTTCGTCACCATCGGCGTTTTCATCATCAGCGTCATCCTTATGCCCAGCAGCATCGACTTCCGGGCTCCGCAGATCATCAAGCCAGTCATCCATTAGTCAAGTAGCAGTAGGCACAACAGCATCAAGCTCGCTTGTTCGCCATGTTGTGCCATCGAGTGGCACACGACTGTACATGAAGTACGCACCTGCAGAATGGATCGATGTGGGCATCGGATCGTTAGCCGCACTCTTGGATCTATTTCAGCTACCAGGGAGGAGCAAACGCGTGCAAGAGTCTCCGTTCCGGTCACTGGATGGAATTCGCAAGAGCCTCTGGTCGGAGATCAAAGCCGCAGAACTCGGAGTCGCAGCCAACAACAGCAGCAGCTGCAACAGCAGTGGGAGCAGCAGCGGGCGGGAATCAAAAGGCAAGTCCAAGAGTTCGGCGACGTCCGCCAGTGGTGCCACTGCGCTCAGTAAATGTCCGAGCTCAAAGATTTGAGCTGATGGGTATATGATCCGGCGCAGATGATGGCTGTTGAAATTGTGGTGTCTTCTTGTGGTGGACAGCCCTTCCAGTACAACAAATGAATTTAAATTGACTGTTGTTGTGGAGTGCGCCCTTTTTGTCAGTCTACAGCTCCATAAAGAGGTTTTGGGTGAAACTGTTCGTGAATCAGATGGTACTCTGCGCTATTGCTGGGATGGTGCGTGAAGGTTGCACCAATTCTCAAAGGATCGGTTCCCAAAACCAATCGACTCAACACAATATGATTGCATTGTGTCTTCACGAGTGGGTATGCGGGTCTACGACGAAGCGTGCTGGCTGGTCCACCAGTCCCTGGCCGAGCTGGAAATGGAGATCATCAGTGATGAGGGAGCGCTCCATGTCAGTTGCCTGGTCAGCGCCGGTCAAAATTTTCTGATAAAGCAGGTGTGGATCATTGTCAACCTCCAGGATTCCAGCGCCTCAGAGCTTGGAAAAGTGTGCGCGTTCCTCAAGATCGTGAGCCAACTGAGCCAAAGTGCGGACTTCCAGTGGTGGGAGTTCTACCACTCGTTTTGGAAGCACACGCTCCTGAAACTGCTCGCGCGTATGATCTGCAACAATCACATCGTTGGTCGGTATCCAGAGCCCACCGAGTTGGACGAGTTTGAACAGCTCATGGAGAGCGAGGGCCCACATTTCTCTTGAACTTTGACAAAGTGACTCAAGGTCAACTCACGCTGGAGATGCCCCACGACCTGCTGTTCATGGACCCCAGGCAAACTCTCGGCGAGAAGCACTCTGCTGTTCTATCTAGACTCACTGCGCGGCGTCCGCCAGCAAGAATTGAAGGAGTGGAAGTGATCCGAGCGAGTAAGTCCTCTCGAATCGAACTCGGTCTCATGCTGCCATCGCACTGTCTAAGCACTTCGGAGTTTCGAGCTCTCACACAGCTTCTGGAAGACATTATAGAACACCAACAAGTTGTAAAGCCTCACGAAATCAACGCGGTTCGATACAAAATCACAACGCTCGGATTCCCACCTGGTGACAAAACCCTCGACCACATGGAGATTCGGATCCTAGAAGACATATTGGGCTCAGAGACGTTGACGATTCGACATCTACGCATCGAGAGAGCGCTGGACATGCTGGTGTGTGTTCAGAGGCTGCAGGTGTTTGAGTAGCTTCTTCGGACGTCGGTGTGCCGGTCACTGGGCGATTCCGAACCGACCTTGGGGTCACTTCAGCTGTACAACCTCCCGTCTGAGCGCTCGCACGTCGCGTCGATTTGCTCAGCGCTCCGATACTCGGACTCGCTCAAGAGCTTCCATCTGGACTGGTCGATCCCTAGTATCCGCGATGACAACATCGCGAAGCTGACCTGGGCATGAATCACGTACGGGATCTTCCACCCAGACTCGGAAACAAGGCTGGACTGCCTCAATCTCTCGGGACCGTCGTTGAGGCCGGAAGATATGGCCACTTTCGCATTCATCATCCAATGCCTGCACCCAGGACGGAAGTTGTGGATACTCAGGCACGGTGACCTACCTCAAGGCAACGGGCTTGAAGAAGTAGCGCTGCCAGCAGATCCACGCGTGGTTGTTCAGCTCAAAGCCAAGACGAAACTCCGCGTGGCTCCAAAGATGAAAGCGCAAGTGCTCGGGGTACTGACAGCACTTTTGGAGGAGTTTGAAGTCGCTGTGGATCTGACGGTGTGGGTGTGCCTTTTTGTGCGTGGCTGTGGATTCGGTTGGGTGCAAAATGCCGCGATCTTGTCGAGACGAGAGGTAGCGTCCACGTGTTCTCCAATTTTTCAATCAATCAATGAGGGAACAGAGACGCTGGGCGTTGTCCCACTCACAGGCGCCAACGTCAAAGTGTTTAATCGTTACTCGCTGATGGAAGAGCCTGAATACGAGGAGGAGGAGTACTGGTCGGAAGAGGATGAGAATGGAGAACTCGTTGACCATTGGGTGGACGGTCCCGACCCAATTGAGCAGCTCAACTTGCTGCTGCAAATGATCGAGCACAGCTTAGAAGGGCTCAATTACGCCTCAGTGTATGAACTGGAAATCAGTGCCTCGGATCTCCGTCAGGTGTTGGAGTTGTGCCCAAACCTGGCACACCTCAGCTTGATGGGGACTACGATCTCCAGCTTGGCGCCACTTGCAGACCGATACCGAACGCAGCAAAGCCGAATCCCGCCCCTGAATATCTACACGGACGAAGGAGACGCGCAACTATTATCGCAACTAGTTAAGCTGCTGGAGAGCTCGTGCTCAACGCCCTGCTTACCTTGACAGTCAATGGCAACGTCGAGTCGACGGACTGCTTGCAGGAACTCCAGTGTGTACTGAAGACCAACTGCTCGCTTCAAATCCTGTTCTTCAATTCCACGAACCTCGCGCACGGTGGTATCGTTAAACCAATGCAAAGGGACTTTAAAGCGGTGCCGCCACACTCGAGATTCGCTCTGAGCTCGAAGGTCGTGTTCCTCAGTGTCATCGACTCGCACTCGAATAGAGGGCGTGCGACGACGGATGAGAAGGTGGGATCAAGTAGTAGCCTGGGAAAGCTAGACTCGAGCATCGTTGCCCAAGTCTTCACGCTTGCTGGGACCCCACTCTCGCGTAGCATGGTCTGGTAATGAGAGCATAAGCAAAAGCATATGCCGGTAGCCGAAGTAAATTCACCAAAACCTCTATCACCAGCAAGTTTGGTAAATGATTACTTCAAAGTAGTTGATAGCACCATCTTAAGAACACTTGAACCAAGGTTCTGCAAATCCAAGTGAGATAGATATTCGTACTACTGTAGAGGGCCCTACTGTCCTTGTTTGTCACTGACCAAATTTATGGCATTTGCAATGGATACACTTTATCGACAGTAGCAAGACTACATCAGGATGGTTGTACCATGCGGTCACATGCGCGGTTGGACTGAACGCATTTCGAGAAATGCTATAAGCCTCATGCTGGAGCTCACTGGGTTGGAGCATTTGCATTACGATGGATTGGAGTTTTGCAAGTTTTTCAATTCTCTTGACATGAACAAGGTCTCTTAGGATGGCTGGGACGAATCTTTTTGTCCCACACAAATTCCACCAGCAATCACGCCTGGTCATCGCAGAGTCCAGGTGCAGAAATCCCTTGACGCTTTACAGAAACTTTGGTAACTGCTGTTTACTGCATTTTTTCCTTACTGAGGCGGTCGATTCCATACAAAAGATCGAGGAATCGAGATCGAAGCAAACGAAAATACAACCGACACGATTCCAGAATCCAGTAGCTTCAAACTGGTAGAAGAAGTCCCCCCTTCGTGCTGAATCGCGCTCAGAAAGGCTGCCTTCATTCTGGAATCCGCTTTCCTATGGCTTGTTTTCTCGAACGCCGACCGAATTGCCTTGACAAACTCTTCTTGTCCCCCAGATACACTCGTCGACAAGCACAAGAACCGAAGCGTGCGATTGGCTTGGAGGGCCAACGCAAGCTTGCTCAACAGCTCGGCTGTCTCAGGGCCGTCAGCGTTAACGTAGCGCAATGGCTTGGAGATCGGCTGTGTGAGAAACTCTGTCAGTTGTGACGCAGTTTCAGCACTTGGACGGAGGCTTCGAATTGCTAAATGCTCGATTTTGCATTCGTTGGCTCGATACCGATCCACAAGCGCTGAAATATCCGAGATCCAGTTGCTCGCGACATTCAAGCGAGTTAGGTTCGGACAGCTGGTTAAAATGCTTCGGAGATCGTGGTCATGTATGTGATGGCACGATACATTCAGCCCTTCAAGGCTATGTCCAATCATCTGAAGTAACGTCAACACGCCCGTCATCTCCACGCTTCTCCCAATGCGAGTCCGTTCAAGGATCTTGACGTTTGCACCCGACAGTACTTGCAGCGATGAAGCATCATTTGATTCTCCTGATGCAGTAATTGTGCATCGACTTGGCTTTTGTCGCTGCAAGAGTATCGAAGAGCTCAGGATCCACCCAAGACCGTACCCCGGCACGACGATACACGTCCACTTCGCCAGCAAAATCGCGACCTCAAAGTCGTCGGTGTCGAGAGCGTCTGGCACTAGCAAGTGAGATTCAAGCTTTGGCTGCGCTTTGATGGTTGTCTTGATGCTGATCCGAACGAAAAGTCTGCTGTTCGCAGGGATGGGCACTTCTTCGAACCCTTCGCTTGTCGGTAGCTCTCCATGCTCAAGTTCCCAGAGTTCCCTCCCGGGATTCGGAGAACACAAGATGTTCCTGAACACGTGCATATCTTTTTCTGTGATTGGCGAGGGGTCAGTCAGATTGAAGCGGTCGAGTCTGGCTTCCGAGTCTGGGTGGAATATCCCGAAAGCGATCCAAGCCCACACGACACTGTCGTCGCCAAGTGTCCGCATACTGATCTCTTTCAACTGCGCAGAAGATCGAAGTGCCGAGCAAATCCATGCCACATGACGGTTGTCGAGCGGAAAATCCTTGAGGTGGAGCATTCGCAGGCACGGAAGAGACTCGCACAGCGATTTCACAGCAAGCGCTCGATACAAAAGCGCCTGAAAAGCTCGGGTCGGCTTGCTATTCGTAGTGAATGTCGCATCCATTTCGATGTAGAGAGAGCGGATCTTCAGCTTCTGGGACGCGACAATATCAGCCAGTGCATCAATTGTGGCGGCGTCCGACAGCGCGCCTCCTGGAATCCAGATTGACGTGACATCGAAAGCCACGGAAGCGTGGACATTCATGTCGCGACTAAGGATGTTCTTAAGCACGCCATGCAATTTGTGCAGTATGGACGATTCAGGCACCGACAGGTTTAACCCGATTTCGACTCTCGGTAGGCTGCCATTTGCCCCTACTATCTTTTCGCCTTGCAGCTCTGAGAGGACACGACGGTGGAGTCCATCGAGCACTCTCGCTGGGTCAACAAACAAAAAGTCGCACAGCGTCTCCAATTCCCTTTTCCAGAACCAACCGCAACCCGAAAAGTCGAGCATGAACCGTGGGGCGCTGGTCTTTTCCAGCTGCTCGAAGCAGTCGTACTCCGTACCAGGTCGCTCCTCGTTCCACGACCCACTCGAATGGATCCTTAGCTTCGCTAGCAGTGCGTGCTCCCAGAACGCGTCGTAGAAGTCCACCCACTTGAGCGCCGGTGTGTGACTCAGCTGCGCGATGACCTCCACGAGCGCGCGGGCATTTCGAGCTCTCGCGGCAGTCTGCTCCTCGCTCTTTTCATCTCGCAGCAGCGACACGTTGATCCAGGATCTACGAGGGAGCACACGCCCCCACTGCTCGCCGTGTTCTGCGAGTAAGAGTCTCCAGCTCGACGAGGTCGTCTGCGCGTCGAGCACCTCCAGGTACTGGTCAATCAGCCACTGCGCTTGCGCGTGCGAGCGCGGTGTCGCCATCGTCGCTATTCCGCTCGCCTGCCTGCTTTCTGCGCAGTGATCGCGGTTCAACCCAGAGATCGAAGGCATGGTGAAGCAAACCTCTCCAAAGCGATAGCATCAACCCACCCACGCCAGTGTCGGGTTTTTAGACTCAGATTTGTTATCAAGAGACCTGTTACCGCCGACACCACAATGACTGCACTGGTGTGATCTGAAGTTCGCGACAGTATTCTGATCATAGTCAAACGCGCCCACTCGTACAACTCGTAAGCTCAACTACTCCTTACCAGTAGGCAGCTTTGCTTCTAGGCTTCTGTGGCTTTAAAAAATACTTCGAAGTAGCTCGATATGTTCAAGGTTTCCCACCAAGACTTGGAAACGAACCCTGGTTGCCTCAACCTCACTGGATTGCTGTTCAGACACAAATACTTGACGGCGACTTCGTGTATGATCCGGTCCTGGCCTACAACAGTGAATGCTTGAGCATGGAGGTCTCCAGCAAGGCGCTGTCCTTGAAGAAATCACACATACCAGATTAGAGCATGTGTGCTAACATGGCTCCAAGCCAATACAAAGATGCAAGCAGCACCCAAAGGCGGGAACAATAGCAATCGACGTCTCGGTGGACTAGAACTATGATCGCTTCTTACTGCTCAGTTACGTCTAAAGCTCTGAGCGCTCGGGTTGCTTGGCATTGCTCCCTTCCATCCTGTGACCTCCATGTCTGACCGTCCATGAAGAGAGAAAGAGAGAGGAATATAAAGTAATGCGGTCCTGGGGTGGTAGACTTTATCAACGTGGATGTCGAGAATTCTTGGCCAGTAGTGAGCTTGGCAGGTTGATTCGTTCAGCGTATAAAGGCACCAATACGAAGTGCCACTTGAATAGCACACACATGATCCAACGCTGGCTCGCGTTTCTACAAGATCACGCGGTCTGAATTAACTTCTCTGTCTGGTTGCATACCCTTGGTTTGAATATTGGAACGCTAGTTGGAGTTTGGTTTTGTCGTCTACTAACTTAAAGCTAGTACTAGTGCTTGACAGTAACTGGGGTGAAACGAGGCTCGCGAGAAGCTCCTTATCGTTGAGAAGGCGCCGCAGCATTCCAAGTTCGCGGCTGGGAGAGTGGTTGCAAGTCCGGTAACTCGAGTTGGAGGGTTCTCCAAGCGGAAGCCGCCCGTATCACGTCTAATCGTCTGCTCTGTAGGGTAGTTTATGATTTGAACTTGGACATTTGGGCTAATGGTATTCTGGTAGGATCATTTGGAGGACAAATTAATTGGCCATCTGTTTCCCGATACTCAGCCATTAAACACAAGCAATCCGCGCGCTTTCTCGGGAGCGCCACACTCTGCAGATTCCGTAATGATTGCTGAAGGCACTCAACATACTATTGAGCCAGTCTCCGTTCCAGTCGATGGATGGGATCCGCAAGAGTCACTGGTCAGAGATTGAAGCCGCAGAACTCGGAGCTACACGCACCAATAGCAGCAGCAGTAAATGCAAACAGCAGTGGGAGCACCAGTGGACGGGAATCGACGTCCAAGTCCTAGAGTCCACCAGTGGTGATACTGCGCTCGGCAAACACATGAGCTCGAAGATGTGAGCTTGGTCGGTGACTCGTGATGTCTGTCGTAAAACTTTGTGATGGCGGGGCCATTTCACGCGTGAGTAGCTGGCTTGTTCGGAGTAAATTCCTTAATGCCGGTCGAAACCCTTGATGTCGATTGCGCTGGTGCGTGTAACCAACCAAACAGCATATCCGCACGTATTTTGGATTGACAACATTCGCATTCGCATCTCTACCAGCTGTTGAGTAACAACCAACAACTTATCAACCAGTCCCATCGAAACGTACGTCCATGAAAAACGTCGAAAGAAAAACAAACTCGCTCTTTGCATTTTCTTTTTCGAACCTGATACATCGTTTTTCAGTTTCTTTGGAACAAATCTGTTCTGACTGACTCGCCAATTCACACAAAACGTCATTCTAAGCGCAACGCTCGACTCGAAAGGCACCACACAGTTCACCACAGCTTCATGGCTCCATCGTCCACCTTTGCGCTCAGCAACTGAAGAAGCTTGTATCACTCGGGACAAACAAGACCCACCCCACATAAAGATGCCCTCGTTCACGAACGCCACGCGAATCTGCATCCCTGACGTTCTACAGAATGATGAGCAGCAGCAGCATCCTCTCGAGGGTAGCGACCAATACCTGGACGACGACGTTCGATACAGCGACAACCTCGGCTCCGGCTTCTTCACGCCCCGG
This sequence comes from Pythium sp. MPC-2022a, assembly GCA_038050625.1. Classification (NCBI taxonomy): domain Eukaryota; phylum Oomycota; class Peronosporomycetes; order Pythiales; family Pythiaceae; genus Pythium; species Pythium sp. MPC-2022a. The sequence continues at coordinate 12,360 of JALBZB010000578.1, read as the reverse complement.
CAGCAGTATGACGACGACGCTTTGCTGTGCGGAAGCCATGATATTGATCCTCTTTCCAGAGTTCCTCCTCTGAATAGAGCTGATATTACAAGCGCAGGCACTGCTAATGGCGCAAGGACCGGGATCCACCGCACGCCAAAGTCTCGCTTCGCAATGCTCAGCGAGCAGTTCCAGACGTTCCGACCCGAGTCCGGGTCCGTGGCGCTCTCAACGCGGTCGGCAGAGGACAACAGCGGTAATTGCCTCCAACAACAGAATGTAACTACTACTTCAGCTTCAAGCGCATACGCTCGTGCGGGGATCCGAGGCGTTGCAGTGGTGATCGCAGGCTGCTTTGGCTTCCACGTGGTCGCGCTGCTAGTGTTCTGCTCCAGTTCCTACCGCAGCACGATCCAGCCGTGGATCCTCATCTGGATGGAGCCATACATCCAGTCGTACCAGACCCAGGAAGACGTCGCGGGCTTCGTGTACTTACTGTGCTGTGGTGTGGCGCCGACGATTCTCGCGTGTCTGTTGTGGCATACTTTCAAAGGCAACAAGCTGCTCTACGTAACGTTCCAGTCCGACAAGCTCTCCCACTTGCTGCGTCAGAAGCCGACGTTCTGGCGACCAGTTCAGTGCTTCTCATCGTCAGGAACAAGCCGTCAGGACCAAGGAGACCAGGCTCCAGACTCGCCGTCTTCCTCATCCTCATCCTCGTCACCACCAGCAAAATATCAACTCTACATCGACGCGACCTGGGGCGAGCTCGGCTTCATGCTGCTGATGCTCGTCAGCACTACGATCCTGTTCATCGAGGTTCTCATCGCTGAAGGGATCTCATCGCTCTCGTCCACATCGACGGTCTGTCACGCCATGGGGAAGAGCTTCGGGTACACCTGCCTGTTCACGATGGTGTGGCTGCTGCTGCCGGTGGACAAGACGAGCTTCTGGATGGAGTTCTTCCACCTCCCGCATCCGCTGGGTATGAAGTATCGGCGATGGCTCGGCACCCTCACGCTAGCCTTTGGGGCCCTGCACTGCGTCTGCTACGCGATCACCTTTTACCTGCGCGGCGAGTTCGTCTCGCAGCTGCTGCCACACTTTGGCGCGATCTACCAGGACACTCCAATCCGGGACTCGAACGGCATCAACGCGGTGGGCGAAGTCGCGTTCGCAGCGATGATCATCATGGGCGTCGCGTCGCTGCCGGTGTTTCGCAAGAAATGCTACGCTGCGTACCTGAGCACCCAGCAAATCTGCGGCTCGATCGCGGTGTTGGCAGTGTGCGTACACTACCCTCAGGCACTCTGGTGGTTGTTCCCATCGCTTGTGCTGTTCGTGACTCAGAAGATTGTTGCCGGAAGCCACGCAAGGTACCCTGTGGAGATCGTCGACATGGCGCCACTGCCAAACGGGATGACACGACTCGTGTGTCGCCGTGAGAAGCAGAAGCAATCGCAAATGACGGCGTTCACGCCGGGCCAGTTTGTGTACCTGTACGCGTCCCGGATCTCCTGGTTCCAGTGGCACCCGTTCTACGTGGCCAACAGCCCGAGTGCTCACGACGACACGTTCAAAGTGTACGCGCAGGCGTGTGGTGACTGGACTGAGTCGTTCTTCGACCTCAGCAAGCTCGCGTACGCGACCCAGGAAGCCCCTACGATCTACGCGGACGGATTCTACGGCCCTTCGCTGCCAATCTACTATGAGCAATACGGGTGTCTGGTGCTGATCGCAGAAGGTATTGGTGTCACGGGCGTCATCGCGATGCTCGAAGAGCTCTTTTTCCAGGCGAAAGCCCGTCAAGTGGCTCGCGAGAGCGGGGATTGTGGTGCTGACGCTAACAATTGGGTTGACGCGTCATCCTCACACCAGATCTGGTTCCTGTGGGTCTGCAAGGACATTTGTCTCTTCAAGGAGTTCGAGGAGCTGCTCACGGCGATCCGAGAGTTCGATCCAAGCGAAGAGCGCTTTCGCATTCGCCTGTTCCTCACAAAGATGCCGGCGATCCAGGAGATCCGATACAAGCCGCCGACACCCTGCGTCTTTGAGGACGCAGCCGATAACCTGCTGTTCGTAAAGAAAGCTGACAATAAGAAGACAAAATTTGAAGGCTGTGAGCACCACCCTGTCGACGTGGACGCTCACGAGGACGCTCGTCTGAGATCCCCGCGACCGCAGAACAAGAGCGGCTGCTTCCGCTTCAAGTCGCGTCCGTTCCACGCCGCGGTCGCGAGCCCTCTGTACAGAGTTCTCGTGGTGTTGGTCGTGCTTGCCGCGACTTTGGTGCTCGCGATCCACGTGGAGTGGCAGGATCACCAGCACGGGAGCGGCATCTTTGGCGGCGAGGCCAAGGAGGCAGAGGGCATGTTTCGCCCCATGCACCGCATTACGTGCATCTTTGTGATCTTCATGGGCTGCCTGAGCGCGTATCTGCTCATCATTTGCGAGGAGATTGGGAAAACCATCACGAAGTTCAAGGCTCATGGTCTCAGAAGAAGGACGCGAGGAAATAGACAAGGCATTGTATCGAAAAAGCGAGCGCGACGTCAAACGTGTGGAACGGAATGCGAGCCCAGATCCGCGTGTGCGACGACCATGTCGACGTCTTCGACGACAAGAAACTCGACCACCCACTTTGTCGAGATGTCCCCGTACGGCGCTGCTCATCTAGACCAAAGTCAAGTTCACGAAGATCACGACCACGATCTGGACCATGTCCTAGAGCAATCGGAAGGCTACGAAGGCCACAGTGAAGTTGACGACGGACGAAGCAGCGACAACAACGACCTCTCAGGGAATCTCTCGAACATCAGCGAGGAAGCAAGCATCCGGTCAGCACTTAACCTGGTGAGCTCGTCGGCGTCTGCCACCTCCAGTACCCAGGAGCCGGACATCCTCGAGAAGCTCAACATCCTGTCGTTTCGTCCCGACGTCGACAAGTTCATGGCGACTGTCGCAAAATCATACTTTGCGTACTCGGCCGAGACCATCGGCGTGTTCGCGTGCGGGAACCCAAAGTTCGTGAGCACGTCTGAGTCCGCGGTGCTCGCAGCAGGGGAGCAGGACTCCAAGGCAGCCTACCGCTTCCATCGCATGGACTTTCGAGTATAGTGAGTGAGTGATGTTGACAACAGCAGAGTACTTAATAGTATTTGTCTTAATTTGAGAAAGCAACGCATACAAAACAAAGAATATTACCCACTTGAGGAAACCTGGAAGTCCTTAGTAAGCCTTGGCCTTGGTGCCCTGCTTGCGGAAGATCTTGACATTGATCTTGGCTTGCTTCTCGACCTTCTTGAAGAGCTCTGGGCGGTAGCCCATGGGGAACAGCGCTTCGAGCAGCACGAACATTGGGGCCGTGATCAGCGCTTGGTCGAGGCTATCTAGGAGCGCGGGTTTGCGACGCTCGAACACGCCGTGGCCGATGAATTGCAGCGTCCATGCGATCAAGTGCATGGGTAGCGCGAGCTGCCAGCCCGAGACCCCGTAGCTCTGCGGCGCCATCGCCGACACAAAGTTCGCAAACAGGTACGCGCAGAACACGAGCGCCGAACCAAGCGAGCCAGCACTACAATACATAACACGTTCATTCACAGCCAGTCATTTCATAATATCAGGTTAGACATATCGTCACACGTCACAGATTATTCTGCAGGGGGTTATTAGGGATACATACAGTGGGTCGAGGAGGATGTACCAGGTCATGTAGACTGCCGCGATGACCGCCGAGTAGTTGAGTACCATGTACTCGCTGTAGGGGATCACCCCCAAGTTCAGGAACGCCGGCTGTGGGGCGAGCGGCTCCGTGTCGGCGAACATGGTGAGCGCCGAGATGAGGATCGGCCAGATGCACATGAAGTGGATCCACTGGTTGACCTTGTCATCGTGGTAGGAGAGGTAGAACACCAGCTGCTTCTCCAGGTTGAAGCGATCCGAGAGAGCGCCCATGATGGTGACTATGGAACGGAGACAAATGGGCTTGATAGAGGGCTGGTGGCTTGGAGCTTGTGTGCTGGTATGGGCGAATTCGCAAATGAGCTCTTGGGTCTTCTTCCTTTGTGCTGGTGGTTTGGCTTTGGTGGTCTCTTCAACTGGGAAAAAGGAAAAAATACACGTTTATGTGTACCTATTTAAAATATATACCTTTTTAAAATATGATTTGGTGAAATTATACGTTGACTCAGTTATATATTTATCCTCTTTATAGTATTGGAACAGTATTTTGAGAAAATGCTATTTTAAGAGGTGCGTGGACTAAGCAGCGCCATGTTGAAATTACCTAAGGAACTTTACTGGTCGCATAAAACTGCGAAGTGTTTGTTTCAGCCAATCACTATTCATAAAACTACTCAAAATTGCACTATTGGCCTAAAACAATATTTTACTAATCTTTATTTTGGCGAATGCATGATTTTACCGATGCATGTTGCTCATTCATTAGTTGAAAATGGTATCAGCACGCAATCAGGTCCCAAAATTCGTCGCATTGACACGAGTGTAGCCATCTTCCTTTCCCGAGGTGACCGCGCACCTTTGTGCCTTGACCATCAGAATGAACGTCTGCAATCCAACAGTAGCGAACCGGAACAATCTCTACAGCTCAAACTCTTCAACGCAGGCATAAATCTAAAAGCGCAATCGTCCAACAATGAGTATTCGGGCTTTTGTCTGAGTCTGCCCGCTGAACACAACTCACCGCGCATGTCGAGGACTGCCAGGTAAGGTGGTCAGCTACTTTCCTTCCTTCAGCTCGTGTACAAATCTTTGTATTATTTTGGATAAACTGACGCAGTATACAGGAGCCACGACTCACAAATAGTGACCTGGAGCTTCCTTCGTCGGAGCTTGCGATGCCCCCGTGTAATGTGATGAGAGAGGTACACACGCGCAAGCTCAGTCAAATGCTCTGGAAGTTGGACACTTTGGCTCATTGACGCTCAATTTTCTCATTGGGTTTGTTTTTCTATTCTACTGTGGTTGGAAACGGTGGTCGAGGTCCTCCATCTCTCTCTCTCAATGGGTCCTTCACAAAGCGACTCGCGCATAGATACTTACGAGGACACGACGATTTCCTCCATCGTCGTCAGGTTTCTTGCAATGCCCTCCGCCCCACTGACGAGACAGTTGAGCAGCAGCAGTTCCTCCATCGACACCTTTTCGAAGCGGTTGTTCTCCATGAGCCACTCGACGTACGCGGCCTTCATGCTGTTGGCAATGTCGCTCAGCGTAAAGTCCTCGACGTTCAAGACGTCGTGCTGACGACGCATGGGTGAAAACATATTGTAGCCACCGGCGTTGCCCGTCGACGCTCTTCGCATGAGGTTCTGGATGTTCTTTGGTGTGATCGCCGTGGTCACATTGACCGTCGTCGAGGCCCTCTCGCCACCGCCTGGCGCTTGAGGGGTGACCCCACCGTTGCTTCCTCGCGTGTCCTCCTCGTTGATCCGAGAAAGCGCACCACTCATTGATCCACGTCCCACTGACCCCTGTCGTCTCAGGATCGGAGCCTTAGGCTTGTGAGTCTGGTACACTTCCACCTCGAGCTTCAGTCCGTTCTCCAACGCGTCCATGAACTCTTCGAACGACACCTTACCGCTGCAGTCCTTGTCGACAATGTCCATGAACTCGGCCACGTACTTGTGGATCTCGTCCTCCTTCACGGCCCCGGACTGCGCAAAGATGCTCTCGAGCATCACGGACACCTCGTCGGCGTCGATTTCCCCACTGCAGTCCTTGTCCGCGAGTCGGAACGCTTCTTTCATCTGCATGAAGATCGCCGTTTGCTCCGGGTCCGCGTACAGGAACCCATCGCTAAAGAGCATTTGTAACGTCGTGAACGTGTCCGTGACCGAGGACTGGAACTGGTGGCTCGCCGACGCCCACTTCTGGTACGTGTTGTCCCCATTGTTCTCATTCATCTTATCCACGCCGCCGTCGCGGATGTCCACGGCGTTCTTGAGGTTCACCTTGTGCTGCTTCACGCGGAAGTTAAACCAACGCACGAGCTTATACAGCAAGTTGTTGTTGTTGAGCAGCCGGTGCGAGTTGTCGAGCACGGACTCGTACTTCTGGTGCGAGAACGCCGGTCGCCACATCATCGGCTCGGCGTTCGCCTCATGTAGCAACTTGCGCTGCTCGACGAGCAACGCCGGCACTTTGACCTGCAGGATGTCGCGCAGCTCGGACATGGTGTCTTCGTCGATTACGTCCGAGCTGGACAAGTGGTGACCGAAGAGCACGTCGAAGCTCTTCTGCAGCTGCTTGAGCGTCTCCTGGATGTTCGCGCGCAGCAAGCCCGTCGCGCTCTCTGGACAGAGCGCGAGCTCGATCAGGATGAACAGAATGATGCCCACCGAGGTCTGCGCGAGACTCGAGTACGACGAGATCGCTATACTTGCCGAGCTGTCGGTACCTCCGGCGATGCACACGTCCGACTGCTTGAGCAGGATGCCCGCGGCAATGAACGCCGACACCAGACCAGCGTAGGAGCCGTATCCGCCGGAGAACCGGACGTACATGGAAACTGCGACCCAGATAAACAGTGCCACGTCGGACAGGAACACGTTCATGTACTGTGGACGACATACCTGGGAGATGAAGAACTGGAACACGGACGGCACGACACTTCCGGCCACGACGCCGCCGACTCGATTCACCGTCACGCTGAACGAGCCGCCGATGTGGTTGCCCATGACGTATGCGACCGCAGATGGGGTCGTCGCACTGTAAGCGTACACGTACACAGCCAAAAAGGTACCCACGAGGATCGCGATTGCCACTTTGAACGCCGAAAGCACCTTCAGTCGCGTGAGGTGGCTCACGATGAAGAAGCCGCGGATCGACTTCTTGATGAACGACTTGGCGCGGATGCCGTCGGCGTGCTGCTTCTCGTTGTGGGTCGTCTGGAACTCGATCAGCGTGCTGCAGAACGAGTTGAGCGAGAACAGGAACAGGTTGAGCGGCACGTTGCCCTCAACGTCCTTGAGTGTCGCCTTCTTGGCGCGCAACATGCGGTTCTGTGTCGACCGGTACCGGTGCAGCGTGTTTTCCATTTGGATCTCCAGGGTTCGGATCGACTGGAGGTCCAAATCTGTAGGTAACACATACATAGTAGAGCCAAGGTAAGTATCGGTGAGCGTTCACCCCAAACACATAGCTTAACGCCCAAGGCACGTACACTTGGAACAGTTGTGCACTTCGGTCGAGATCTCGTTGAGTAAATCGCCCGAGCGCATCTGGATGACGTAGATCTCGCGCTGCAGCACCTTCATGTACGCAAAGTGCAGGTGTTCGTACTGCTCGAGCTGCATGGCGCTGTTGAGCGATCGTAGGTCCGCGATGAGCGAACCGATGAGGCGCACGTAGTTCTTTGTGACCGAGCGGTTGAACTTGAGGAAGTAGTGGAAGCACACGAGCTGCTCCCACCAGACGTCCTCCAGGAGCTCGTTCATGCGCCTATGGCGCGCCGACGCGGCGTCAAACTTGCGGCGCAGCTTGAGCTTGAGAAAGTTCATGTGGTCCACGTTCTTGTTCTTGAAGCAGTACGAGTCCACGATGATGTTGAGCAGGTCCAGGATGTCCTCCGAGCTCTTCTGGGTCTCGGTGTGCAGGCGGCGGATCGCGCTGTAATGATACATAGTAGTCACGTGAGGGTTAGTCTCCGCTACGTCTAGGCTATGCCAGCAGTAGTAATTGAGAGATAGGTAGGTAGGACTTACAAGACCGGGTACGGGATGAACATGATGAGCAGCGAGATGAGCGTGCCGACAAAGCCGACGAGGAAGTACATCTCGAGGTTCTTGAGGATGTTCTCAGTCTCGAAGAACGCGTCACCCGTGGTCTTGAGCTTCGTGCCATCAAGTGGGTTCGCCGGGTTGATGATCGTCAGGGCTATACGTACGTAGATGGGTAGGTAGGTCGGTACAACATTGTTAGACTTTGGTTCTAAGGCCTCACATAGTATCTTTCCAATAGATAAGCGGGGGTTCACGTACCGAAGTAGAGGTTGTTACCGAGCGCGAACTTCTTGGTGTTGTTCTCGATCGGTAGCAACAGGATCACAACTGTGAAGAGCATCATGAAGGGCAAAATCACGTAAAAGTTGTGCGCGTTGACCCAGTAGGGGTTCGAGCTGAAGGTCTTGGTGATCTGGTAGAAGCCCTCGGTCGGGTCCGCTGCATTCGGGTCCGACGTGCGGATCGTCACGAGCGCAAACAGGATCATGTTGTAGATGAGCGCCATGCCGACGCCGTAGAACGCCTGGCAGACCTCGCGGATCGTCGCGCCGACGTTCTTCTGCGCCGAGAAGATCACGGCCACAGCGCAGTAGCTGAGACCACCCAGGTAGTACCAGTCCGGGAACAAGAACCACTTCTTCGAGTGCTCGCTGTTCGGTTCGTAGTCCGGATCGCGCGTCTGGATCGCTGACGCCAGCAGCACGCCGCACGCCACGCGGATCGACATCTCGGCATTGAAGCGGAACTCGGCTGTATGGATAGACACAATAGCAATCGCGTAAGAGTTAGGAGAGGAGAGCCAAGCTGCTGATGATATTGGCTACAAGAGCAGTGCTATAGTACTCACGGGCAAAGCGCTCCTGCTTGAGCGAGCCCTTGCGGTTGCTGCCCATGTCGATGTTCATTTTTGCAGCCTTCTCGCCCATGTCCTCGCTGCCAAACGTCATCCGGCGCACCCGAGGGGCCAGTGGGCTCTGGAAGTCGCTGCCGATGCTGCCGCGACGGACGCCGGCGCCAGCAGTGCCGCCGTCATTGCCATTCAAGGGCACTGTTAGGTCACTGTTGACAAATTGACGCACGCACATCCATGCAATTGACATCAAGAGAGAGAGGAACGAAGAACATTAGCATGTCAGCGTGAAGGACAATACGGACAGCGGACACAGATCAAACATACACGTACTTCATGATAATGGTGCTGCACTCTCTCTCACTCGTTCTGCGTACGCTCACTCACTCAATGCGTCTCTGCTGATAGACACTCGGTGGCGCTGGCGATTCTGCTCTCTCTCTCTCTCTCTCGTCTGGAAATGAAGGAAGGAATGCACGGTATGAACTTGTTGGTCGCCTGCGTGCTGCTTGATTCGCAAATGGCAATGGACAGGAAGGAGGAATAAGAAGACGAGTCCCACGTAGTGGAGTGTGTGTCTCTGTCTCTTGGTCTCATGTGTCAGACTGACTGCGAGTGTAGTTTGAACAGCTGGGCGTCTGGCGATCGTGAAGCCCATGGGATCCCGAGCGGATCTACCTGGCGCCTATCAAATTGATGCGGAGCCATCCATGCGCAAGCAGGAAGCACACTAGTTTTGAAGGAAAACAGCTAATCTCACAAAAGTATTTACCTCTTCTTACAATTAGCAAGTACGCGGGGAGATTCTATGACTGGTACGATACGCTTTTCCACATCAAAGAGGGTTCACATGCATGGGACACATTTTCCGTCGGATTCCGAGCACATCGCATATTGGATCGAAAACTCATTTTGGAAGATGCGATGCGTGTTTTGGGAAATTAGACGCTGTCAATTTCGAGCATCCGATGTGAAAAAGCGCTTTTTGAAGCTTTCCACAATCGAGAGGACGTGATCAAAATTGCATCGTGTTTTGTGAATGTGGCAGTGACGACTCGTTTCTGTCTGCCTGAGCCACAACATGACGCTCAAAAGCAGAAGGGGCTGTCGCAGAATTCTTGGAAGCCTCAAAACCAAACAACAGCACCAACAAGAAAGACCACCAAGAGACTCACTGGCCGTGCGCGCATTGCAAGACCAACTTCTCTCTCTCTCTCTCTCTCTTTGTCTTGCTGGTGCTAAAACCAGAGAGGATGGAATGAAGAGAGAGAGGATCAATCAATCAAGTCAGCTTGTTGTACGGGTTTCGAAAGATCGCGCTCTGTAACGTTTTTGTTCATTTCGTTGAACGAGTCAGCCCCTTCAAGTTTTTGAAATGTCCGCAGATAACCTGAATAAAGTATGAGGCTGCGGACATGTTTTTGTTCCAAAAAATCTTCGCAGCTGACTAGATTAAAGTATGAGGCTGCGAAGACTTGTTGTATGGAGAGAACAACAGGAGGTCATGTAGTCATCATCTTGTAGAGGTTTTGTCCGAGAAAGGTATTAAGGAACATAGTATCCCTCTGTTGCTTAATACCAGGACAATTCCAGAACAGGTCAATTCCGGGACCAGCGATCGATGGCTTTTGAATGAATGGTGTGGAGGCCTCGAAGGGCTGGTGCCCTGGAGCATCCGAACGAGTTGAACGACGAGGAGATCAATCAAAGATTCTCTTTTCCATCTTTTGATTGACGAAATTTCTCACCATTTTAAAGCAGCAGTTCTAACTTTTGAACTGGAAAGCACTTGGTTATTTGGCTTTGTGGATAACTCACAGCGATGCTACCGTATGTCCAAAGTCGTTGGTGGACGCAGATTTCGTGGAGAAAAGGCGATAAACCCACCATATTTTGCTTTGTGGTGGTCATCAATCAGCCAGGGCACCTGCCCCGCTACGCTGCTGGCAGGTTGCGTCAGTCAGGCGTTCGCAACAAGATGAATCTGTTTCTTTTTTTTCTACATGAGGCGCCTTCATCGCACCTGAGTGCTGAGCTGCGGATGTCTATTCGGAGCTGAATGGAAGGGGGCTTGCACCGGATTGCTGCCCACGCGTCGGTCTGTTAAGTGAAGAGACCAAAAATGCTTCGCATTCGATTAATTTGTGTCATGCGAAAAATCTCATGTGTAAAGGTGCAAATGAAAAAATCATCGGAATGCTCTCGCAGTTGAAAACCCTTCAGACTGGTGATTCTTTTATTGTCAGTCAGTGAGAATATCAGTGCAATGCACTAACCTCAACATCCACCCCTTGTCGAATTTGGTGATTCTGTGATCGGAAATGAGTTGATTTCCAATTATGATTCCCAGTACTGACCACCACACATTTGTGTGGAGGAGAAGGGCGACTTGGGATCATGGTTGGTGCGCGTTGCAGGCCAGCCATTCACGTTTCTGTGGCGGTGTACTGTCTCGCTCTTGTTATCTATCGCTCTACACACAAACTGGAAAGCAACAACGCAAATCGTAGCGAATGCCAACAAATGTCTCTATCTTGCTCCCGTGACTCCAGCATGCACTCACCAGCTAGATCGAGATGATGCGCCTTGATATGTCAGTTTTTACCACAGTGATCACGATCTGAAGCGAGATGCACGCAAACGATTGCGGCGATCAATCACGAGAAGACTAAACAAGGTGTCAGCAACTATAAATGAATGGCTGGTTCGCTTGTCAAAACCTGACCAACATCAATTTCCCCCTGCGTTCTACAGTAATAATAGGCAGCCAAAGGTGGACAAATGAAGTGCTGTCGAGTCGATAACTGAATTACTTAAATGCTGCAGAATGATGGAGTGGTTTCCTGTGAGCCTTTCAAACTTCCTACCTTTGAACGAGCACTCGCAATTGCACTAAATGCTTTCCAGTAATAATCAAAACTTGACTAACCCACCATCACTCGACGAACTCGCGGTTCTTCCGCAAACTAGAATATCATCTCCAGAGCACCATCACCAAGTCCTTTCAAGTCCACGTCGTGAGCGACTCGCGCTCGTTTGCGCTGTCTGGTGCCGTTCCTGGTAGTGAAGCGTGTCGGGTCACTCAGGCGCTTAATGATGCTCAGCAAGGCGTAGCGACACGACAACGGCACCTTATCTGGAAGGATTTGTCCGCTGAACTTCTTGAATCGAAGTTCCAGATCATCTCGCAGCTCCGATGGTGCCATCAGATAAAGATACTCCAAGGTGATATTCACTTCCAGCACCTGTAGAAATCCGACCAGCATGCACCTCGTAAAATCTTCCGAGTCCAGCGTCAACTTTCGAAGTTTCATCACCGCTGCACTTTTGGGATCCTGCAGCGTCCATATGAACTGCATAGTGTATTCATTATGCTCAAACATCCAAATCTGGAGTGAAGAAAGTTGACATCCACGGTAGCTGTACGCTTGCAGCAGCTCAAACTCCGCTGGGTCCTCAGCAGTCAGGATGACCAACTTCTCCAGCTTTGGGCACACCTTCAGAAGGTATCCAAAGAATTCGCTGGTCATCTCTTAGCCGTCCAATATCAAGGCCTCAACTTCAACTTGGGACCAATGTAGCGTATTAGTGGAAGCACCAACGTCTTGTCCGACTCGTTACTGAACTTCAGCTCCAGCGTCGAGATCGATCCCGTATACACCTGGGAACCACTTCCCAATTTGCGGCCTTGGTCGCAAGCGACTCTTCAGCCCCTTCAAGTTCGTCGCAGCTCCCAAGGGTCACCTCTGGTGATCGCCCCCTTCCAGGCTCCAAGATCGCTGCAACATG
>JALBZB010000577.1:0-23145 GCA_038050625.1 Pythium sp. MPC-2022a | reverse complement strand
CTTCCGTCCAAGTCACCCCTCGTCTCGAAGCCCCAAGGCTGAGACTCAAGACCCCAGGCCCAAGCATCGGCTCACACTTCTGTGCGAGTTCCGTTTGCTCTACGCTTCCTCAAGGGTCAGATCCACGCAGCTATTCGCCTTTGCAATAGCTGAGTTGGGCTGAACCCCGTTATATGAAGGTTACGAGCTCTGTTGTGCAAATAGATAAGAACTGATGGATGAATGTGCGTGCGGATAAGCTGTCAAATATGTTCAGCGAGAAATTCTGTGACCTCCATTAATATTCGTGATCATTTGAGCGTTCAAAGCTTGTTCAAAAGTTGCTCCAAGTGACCTCGTCTCTCTTATCTAGATGTTTTGTTTTTATGAACCCATCAGCTTGCTTGTACGAGTTTCATTAAAGAACATCTGTTTTTAACAGTAACTTGAACCCGAAATCACTGAATCTGAGGATAGGGTAATTTTTGAGCTGCTATTACGTCCCATTAAAGGGCTTTCAGTCCACTGATTTACCTTGAAAATCAAGATCGCGTCGAGATCTATTCGTAAATATAATTTTTAGGCTCCGAAGCCCTCTCTAAAAAAATGTCATGAGGAAAAGATCCCTCCCAACTCACGCGAACTGCCAACACTTGCGCGGAAAGTAGTCAATACCAGTAGCCAATCTTTTGTGATTTAGGAATATATCTAGGGATGCTCGTTCTTTTATGTGGGAGTGGGAGTGTTCTCAGTGTTTTACTTGTTTTTTGTACAAAACTGGGATGCGACCCGTTAGCCAATGAGAGCGCGAGAAAACTCAAATCGTTCCTGTATTAACTGCTATTGTTTTATATCGGGATCAAATTCAAATCATTCCTATATTAACAAGTCATGCAAAAAATCGAATGAGCTTCTAAGGGGCAGATTCTTTGTGAATCTGCGAGATTGTCCAATTTGTCCAAGTTGTCCAAACTGCCCATAGAAGGGTCAGTGCGCGCGGCAAGTGGGGAGGGAAACACGACGACGTCAAAGGACGAAAAGCAGCGAGCGCTTCGAGTCCCAAGAGCACGCTCGTGTCAGTTGCCAGCGAGGGGACGAGAATGGCGAAGCGATCCACGTGGACGCTGCTGCTTCTGCTGCTGTGCGCGGCCGCCGGCGTGCTTCTTGTGCACGCACACGCAGGTCACGACCACGATCACCACGGGCATGCGCATGGTGCTGCTACTGCTGCTGTGAAGAAACCTTCCACAAAGGCCCCCGCGCAGCGCATGCCGCCAGCTGCTGAAGCTGTGCATGGCCACAACCACGATCACAATCATGACCACGACCACCATGATGCGCACGCACCGGACGGTGCGAATGACCATGATCACGACCACGACGGGCACGACGACCACGATGGTCACCGCACGTTGAAAGGAAGCGCTGCGGCAAACGCCCATGAAGGACACGACCATGATCACTATCATGACCATAACCACGGACATGCGCACCACGGCCACGCGCATGGCACCAAAAGTCCGGCGCCGGCTGCTCCAGCAAGTAAGACGCTCACGGCGGCTGGCTCCACGGACCGCTTCTCCGCGCGCATCTGGTCCGAGGCGCTCTTCGCGACTGCGCTCGTCGGCGCCGCACCGGTGGTCGTGCTGCTGTTCGTGCCACTGGGCATCGGCAGCCAGGAGGCGCAGAAACCGCTGCTGCGCGTGTTTCTGAGTTTCGCGGCCGGTGGGCTACTTGGCGATGCGCTGCTGCACTTGCTGCCGCACTCGATGCCTCACGGCGGTCACGACCATCACGACCATGGCCATGACCACGACCACAGTCATGGCGAGGAGGGCCACCACTCGCACAGCCTGGAAGACCTGAATGTGTGGCTCTGGACGATCGCGGGCATGATGACGTTCCTCATGCTCGAGAAGTTTGTGCGCGCGCAGACGGGCGGCCACGGCCATTCACACAGCGGCGGAGCTGGTCACAGCCACTCGCACGGTGCACACGACGCCAAGAAGACCGACGCAGCGGACGCCTCGACCGCCCGCAAGCGCAAGGGGACCGAGAAGGAGCTTAACGATGTTACTCCTGGTCACGACCAGCACGATGAGCACGACCACGGCCACGCCAAGCAGCCGATCGCGGCGGCTGGGTACTTGAACCTTGCGGCCGACTTTGCGCACAACTTCACGGACGGACTGGCGATCGGCGCGACGTTTCTGCGCGGCAGCGGCTGGTCTACGACGGTTGCGATGCTGCTGCACGAGCTGCCGCACGAGATCGGTGACTTCGCGATCCTGATCCAGTCGGGCTTCACGCGCCGCGAGGCGATGCTCACGCAGCTGCTCACGGCGATCGGCGCGATGGTCGGCACAGTCATTGGGCTGCTCATGGAAGGCGCGGGTGATTCCAACTCGGCGTGGATCTCGCCGTTCACGGCTGGCGGCTTCATCTACATCGCGTGCGCGAGCGTTATGCCGGAGCTGCTGGAGGACTGCTCGCTCTGGCAGTCGCTCAAGGAGGCGGCCGCCATGTGTCTCGGCATCGGACTCATGATCATCATCGCGCTGAACGAATAGAGAACCGAGTGAGAGAGAGAGCGCTTTGCGGATGGATGGATTGATAGAGTGAACGACTTTGTGTGAATCGCTTCTTCCAAGTTTTGTGTCTCATTATGCAGTTATCATTCCTAATCAAATGCTAGCTAGTTACGAAAATGAAAATGGCATTAAATTCGTTTCCAACATGACAGACAACCTGAAGCTCGGGAGGTTTTCTCTTTTCTTTCACATATGAAGTTGGTTGGCGTTCGCTTCTTCCTTTCCCGACACTCCCTTCCTTCCAGTTTCGGAAGCTCGTGTTTCTCACTCTCTCTCTCTCGCACCAAAATAATGAACAAGGCATCGGCAACTTCGCTTAGTTCTCGTCCGCGTCAGTTGGGCTGTAGCCGCTCGCCGTTGGATTGTAGCCTTCCGTAGGGTTGTACTCTGGGGACGCTGGGCTGTATCCTGGAGATGTCGGGCTGTACGCAGGACTCGTTGGCGAGTACGCTGGCGAGGTTGGTGAATACGCCGGCGAAGTCGGGCTGTACGCTGGACTAGTCGGTGAGTACGCTGGAGAAGTTGGCGAGTAAGCTGGCGAAGTTGGACTGTAAGCAGGCGACGTTGGGCTGTACGCTGGAGTGTACGCTGGTGACGTCGGGCTGTAGGCAGGGCTCGTCGGGCTGTAAGCCGGTGACGTCGGCGAGTACGCTGGCGAAGTTGGTGAGTACGCAGGGCTCGTTGGCGAGTATGCTGGACTCGTTGGGCTGTACGCTGGCGAGGTTGGCGAGTAGGCAGGCGACGTTGGGCTGTACGCTGGACTCGTTGGGCTGTAAGCTGGCGATGTCGGCGAGTACGCCGGAGACGTCGGGCTGTACGCAGGGCTCGTTGGTGAGTATGCTGGTGACGTTGGCGAGTACGCAGGCGAGGTCGGACTGTACGCCGGGGAGGTTGGTGAGTAAGCTGGCGACGTTGGTGAGTACGCCGGCGACGTTGGACTGTACGCCGGCGACGTCGGGCTGTACGCTGGACTCGTTGGGCTGTACGCCGGTGACATTGGGCTGTACGCTGGCGACGACGCACTCAGAGGAGACGCTGGGCTGTGCGCTGGGGAGGCAGCGCTGAAACCAGGTGACGCAGCCATGAAGCCCGGAGACGCCGGGCTTGCCATCGGCGAAAATGCACCAGCAGCAGGCGAGAAAGCACCACCGCCTGGACTGAACGGAGACGAAGCAGTGAACCCAGGCGTCGACGCGAACGGCGTGGAGATTGGAGTTCCTGGTCCGTGGTCTGGGGATCGCCACTCGTTGTCGAGTCCACGCATCACCTGCTGAATCTCGGACGCTTCGTACTCGATCGCATTCGCCAGTTTCTTCGCGTCGAGCACAAGGTCCATCAGACCAGTACCGAGAGGAGCCAGCTGGCCGAGCATAATATTCTCAGACACACCCGTCAGCGGATCGCCTTCCGAGAACATCGCAGCGTCCATGAGAATCTCGACCGTCTCTTCGAACGAGCATCGCACAAGCGGACCAGAGTCGTCTCGGTTGATACCGTGACGCGTGATCGCCATCAAGTGGCCACGGAACGTCATCACGTCCGCCAAACACGCCAAGTGACGGTAGTTCACATACGCACCATCGAACGAAATGACCTGTCGGATTTCGTTCAGTAACGCGCGACGCACCGCTTCGATACCCAGCACCTGGATGATTTCGACAATGTCGTTCGAAATCGTTCGCGTCGAGTCCACTTGAGGGTAGCAAAGCACGTCCAAGAGGTTCGTGCCATCCGTATCGAGCACCCACTCTGTCATCATCTTGAAACCCACGTCGTCAAACCAGTGGGTCTGTCTGCCTTCACGAATGTACACCTTCTTCACGCCCTGGATACCACGCAGCTTCATCTGTGTGAGCATGTTGTGCTCCACACGCTTCAAGAAGGTGTCGTCCTCCTGGCCCACCGCAGTGTCGCCGGATCGCTGCAGCTTCTCTTCTTCGTCGCTCATGATTCGAATGCGCAGAACAAGCTTATCAGCGTTATCATCCGTGAAGATACACGACAGATCCTGACCATACTCGGACTCAATCTGGGCAGCAATCTCGCTCATTGATAACTTCTTGTCTGCCATCATCTCTCGGTTCAACTCGATACGAAGCAGCCATGGCGAGCGTGCCATCGGTGTGTCTTCATCTGGCATTTCGTAGTACGTCGCCACAAACTCCTGATCTTCCTCGATGATCGTGTTCATCGGGTCTGGATCGTAGTAAATCGCAGTGTTCGCAGTCACATCCGCCAGCGTCGTGTACTCCAGTTGCGACTGAATGAACTTGGCCTTGTCGGCATCGTGCGCCGAGTCTGACGTGAGGTAAATCTGCAGCGACGGTGTACGCACATCCTTCGCGATGTTCATGATTTCTTTCAAACGAGGCACACCGAGCGTCACGTTTTTCGCCGACACACCGGCGTAGTGGAATGTGTTCAACGTCATCTGCGTCGCGGGTTCACCAATCGACTGCGCGGCAACGACACCAGCCATCTCACCAGCAGCGACAAGCGCACTGGTAAACTTCGACTCAATCTCACCGACCAGCCACTCGAACGCGGTTTCCGTCAAGCGGTGCTCCAGCGTCACACACTTGGACGCCAAGGTCGAACGGAGCAGAATCTGGAAGAACAGCGTCGCATTATCCTGCGCTTCGACACTCAACGGATCTTCGCCTTGTACGACAATGATCTTTTTGCAAAGCTCCTTCACTCCTTCGATGATACGGGAAGGGTGAAGACTCGATGGTTTCTCCATATCGATGCTAAATAATTGCTGCGCATTCTCAACCAGACGACGAATGTTGACTGGCACCTGGGCGGCATTGTCCGATTCCTGACCTTGTCCACGACTTGCCAAAATCACACGTAGGTTCACACGATCCTTTTGAAGCTGCGCAATTTCTTCACGCAGCAACTGCTGGGTCTGCTGGTTCGTTCGGATATCCTTGATGATATCAGGCTCCAAGTACAACTGGTCTGGGCACTTTGGAACGCAGCCCAGGTACTCGCTTCCGGCGTCGAACACGTACTTGTTGTCGAATTCGCGCTTGTTCAGACGGTGGGACTCGAAACGCTGCTTCTCCACCCACACAGCGTCCATGCCGTCTTCACCGTACAGGAACTGGATAATTTCGCCCTGGGCATTTCGAACCGTGCCATCGTAGCGAGCCATGACAGACTCCATTGCCTTCACGAGACGACGCTGGATGTAACCAGTCTCGGCCGTTTTCACGGCTGTATCAATCAAACCTTCACGACCACCCATAGCGTGGAAGAAGAATTCTTGCGGGGTCAAACCCTTCAAGTACGAGTTCTCGACGAACCCACGACTCTCGGGACCGAGATCGTCCTTGCCGTAGTGAGGCAGCGTACGGTGATTGAACCCGTACGGGATACGCTTTCCCTCAACGTTCTGCTGACCCACACACGCAATAATCTGGGAAATGTTGATGAAAGATCCCTTTGAACCGGACGTCACAGTCGCCTTAATGTTGTTCGTCTCGTCCAAACTGCCCTGGGCTTCACGACCAGCCTGATCACGAGCTGTGTTCAACACCTTGTTGACAAGCTGCTCGAACGACTGAACCATGGTACGACCTGGCTGGGTTTCCAAATCGCCCTTCTGACCACGCTGGACGAGATCGTGCACTTGCACCTTGGCTTGCGTAATGATGTCGACAATGGTCTTCAACGTGCTGACATCGGCAATAGTGTCGCTCACACCGACGGTGAAACTGCGTCCAACCAACCAGTTGTTGACAAGCTTCTGCACAGCTCCGAGGAAGTACTTCGCCTCTTCCGCTCCCTTTTCGAGCATCGTGATGTGGATGAGACCACCAGCAGACGAACCGATGACCTTCTTGTCAATGATACCAGCAAGAAGCTCGCCGCGCTGCACAATGACTCGGGAATCAAACGGAGACAGCTCATTGAACTTCTCGCTGCTGTTGTGGATAGACGCGAAGCCCTCGAAGTTGATCGGTGGGATAATCTTCGAAAAAAGCTGCTTGCCAGTCCAGATAGGTCGGTACTTGCCGAGCTCTCCCTTCTTTGGGACCAGAATCGCTGGAGTTGGAACCTTGCCGTCCCAGTTCAGCACCCACATGAGCAAGCCCATCACAATATCCTTCTCCACGAACACATCGCGCTTGGTGAACTTCTGCACACCGAGAAGGGAATCTTGCACAATACCCATGACGGGACGGTTGCTCTGCGGCGTGATAATCACCTTGTGCACCATCATCAACTCCTGCGCTTCAGCACGGGCAGTCATTGATTGCGGGACGTGCAGATTCATTTCATCACCATCGAAATCGGCGTTATACGGCGCAGTCACCGACAAGTTCAAACGGAACGTCGACCAGTCAAACACCTTCACGCGATGCGCCATAATGGACATCTTGTGGAGCGACGGCTGACGGTTGAACAGCACCAAGTCATCATCGCGAAGGTGGCGCTCCACAATCCAGCCGCACTTCAGCGCAAGATCTGACTTGTTCTTGATGTAGCGCAGATCGATACGGTTGCCATCTTCACGGATGATGTACTTCGCACCAGGATGCTCCAGCGGTCCATTCGAGATCAGCTGGTGCATGTACGCCATGTTGAACGGCGTCACACGCTCCGGAACGGTCAAGTTCATCGCGATCGATCGCGGCACACCGACTTGATCAATCTCAAGGTTCGGATCAGCAGTAATGACGGTACGCGCGGAGAAATCAACACGCTTGCCCATCAAGTTACCGCGAATGCGGCCTTCTTTGCCGCGCAGACGCTGTCTCAAGGTCTTCAGCGGCTTACCAGAACGCTGCTGCGCTTGCGGCAGCCCCGGCTGCTCGTTGTTCAAGAACGTCGCGAGATGGAACTGCAACAACTGCTCGAACTGTTCAATGATGTGGGACGGTTCACCCTTCCGCACACAGTTGAGCAACGCCAAGTTGGCTTTCACAATCGATGCCAAGTTGTGCGTGAGATCGTCTTCACCACGAGCCATGCCGTCGATGGCAACCGAAGGTCGCACGTGCGGTGGCGGCACTGGCATCAACGTCATGACGAGCCAGTCTGGGCGAGCCCAACGTGGGTCCAGACCGAGCGCGAAGCAGCCTTCGTCCGAGATGTTCTTGAAAATCGAGAGCACCTTCGCGGCTGGGAGGTTCTGCTTGCGATCACCAGATCCAGGCACGTCTTCCATCTGCTCTGGGAATTCCACCATGAGCTTGATTCCCTGCTTGCGGTACTTTGGCTGCAGACCACCACAGCCGCCGTGTCCGCCTTCTTTTGGCTTGGACTTGTCGTCGAGACCACCCTGGAGACCGATGTTGAGATCTTCACGCATCTTCTCCATGTCAGCTTCCTCACCGTATTCACACATGGACTTGTTGCTGCAGATCTCGTACACAGCCTTGAGGCGGCGCTTGCCGTTCTTGATGCGCATCGCAGCGCGGAAGCGATGGTCGCGCTCGTCGCTGAGCACCTTGGAGCAGTGGAAGCACACGGAGCGCAGGATCTTGAGCACTTCCTTGATGAAGCCCAAGTGGAACATCGGACGCGCCAGCTCAATGTGGCCAAAGTGACCTGGACAGTCGTTCACCTTGCCACCACTGCCACTGTACGTGCCTGATATTTCCAATCATTCATTTTGAAGAAGAAAAAAGATCGTGAGCGCCAAAGAACAATCAAAGGGGGAGAACACACGAATGCACACACATAAAGACAATGGCATTCCTCTGGTGTCACCATACAGCTTCAAACACACAGCAGCAACACAAAAGGACACTTACAATCGCAGGTCTTGCAGCGCGCGCGGAAGTCGCACGTGCCCATGCGCGGATCGCCGATGCCGCCGATGACCGGGTGGCCGTTCAGGTACGTCTCAGGACGCGAGATGCCGTCGGGGATGATGCGGTCGTTCACTTTCGTCTGCTTGGTCACCGACATGGCGCGGATCTCCTCGGGGCTGAACACGCCGAACTGCAGGTGCTTGACGCGCCGCAGCCGCGCGCTCGAGTACGAGAACTGCGTGGACGACATGCTCGCTTGCTTTTTTCCCTCCTTCTCTCTGGGTGTTTAGTGGTTGCTTGTATGGAGGGGGGAGAGTGTCGGTAGCTTCAACTCAGAATGCGGAATGCGGAATTCGCAGGACGCGCGCAGACGCCTGGGGATCGCTCGCACACACGCACACACGCACACACACTCGCTCTCCGTCTCTTTCTCAGCAGTGAGCAGAAAGCGGCGAGTTCGCAAGTGAAAGCGACAGGAAAGCGAGCGGCGGGGCGGAGTGGGCGGTGGAAGCCAAGCAAAAGCCGAAAGGGGGGCGTTTCCTTTCCATCACAAGTGAGGTGTGATTGGACGAAAAGCAATGATTTCCACCAACCAGAGCTTTGGAAATATATTTCTAGTTTGAGCAAATGGGAAGAGAGGTATATTCGTACATAAGAGAATAGAGAAGGTACTTGTAGATTGTGGTGTGAATTTGGGTTCATTTTTTTTACACGGCAGTCATCAATCATGCCAATACCGGCGGTGCTGCCTGCTTGCTGCATATTCGCGACCATCTTACAATGAAGCTGATGACAGTCTCCACGACTCTGTCCACCCAGAGTGTGCTCACAGGTCTCGGCGAAGTCGAATAATACATGAACGGCAACGCGTCCAACGACGGATGATGCCGCCCACAGAACGACAGTGTAGCATTCCGTTCGAACTCGTTCATCCGCTTTGCCAAGTCGTACCTGGCCAAATGTGGGCAGCATGGCTTGTGTCATCGCCCTCTACAACGGCACCACGAACAGCGTGATCAAGCCGAACCTCGAGTATGCGGCCCGCAACTGCAACGACGCGAACGGCTGAGACCTCTGGGAGGAGATCCACGGTATCCACTACTTCACGATCGCGGCGCACCATCGCGCGCTGTACGAAGTCGCGACTTCGCCGACCTCCACAGCGACACTGCCGCGGCGTACTACGGCCAGCAAGCCGCCCTCGTCGAGGCGGAGATGAACACTTTCTAGAACGCTGGTTCCGGTTTGATGCAGAGCTCTTTGAACGACCGTCTCCTGGATGCCGCGATCACTCTCGGCGTCGATCTCTTCGCGTCACAGAATGATCGTATCCTCGCGTCGATCTTCCAGCTCGAGAGCGGCTTCGTCAGCGAGTACTCTTTGACCAGAAGACGATCGTCAACGCCGCATCCACGCGCTGTCGGAGAGGCACAACAACCGACGCCAGCTCGTGCAGAACGCGTTCGGTGTTGAGCGACGAAGTGCTCGAGTCGGTTTGCGATGGCTACAAGATGAAGACTGACGTCCGCATCCCACACCCACGAGAACTGCTGCACCGCAGATCACCACCGCTCACGCCATTGACCCAGAGAATCAACTTTGTGATCCAGAACACTGGACGCATGTCGATGACGAATGGCACGAGCATGGCGGCGGTGTCAATGGCGGCTCATTCGTCGTCCAGCTCAGTGCTGGGCAGTATCGCTGGTCGCGACGGACGGGCGTGCCGCGTGCGCATGATGAACGAAGACCTGGTTGAACGCGCTGTGCTGCTCAAGCGCAACTGGAAACCCGTCGCGCGTTCTGAGAACATGATCGTTGTTGGCGCACCAAAGGCCGTCGTGTAAGCGGAAGGAGACGTGGTTAGAGTAATTCAAGATGAGAAGACGATGGAGTAAATGGAAATTGTGTTTTCTGTTGTATCAACACTGTTTTGGTGCGTTTTAATCGATGAAAAACGTGTAAACTACTCGAGCATGTCAGGTTCATGATGGTGGTTCTTTTGTTATTGTCTTTTTGTTATGCAGAATAGTTTTGTGTTGTCTGTCTATGCTTTTAAAGAGCTTATCATCTCTATCAAGAGCTCTTCGCTCGCTCACCCACTGGCTCGCTTCCCAGCCATGCATTCGTTCATTCTGTCACTCGCTCGTGATTTGGTTGGCCAGTGCCGATGAAGTCGAAGATCGCTTCTACTGGCTGCTGCTGGCATCAATCTTCGCTGCATCGTCAGTCGTCTGTTGTGTTGAGCTCTCCTATAAGTCGTTGCTTTCGCCGGAGCTACCGCCAAAAACGACATCTTGAGCGACATTTTGTCGGAGACGCCATCCTGGAAGCAGTGGAACTCGAGCTCCTGGTAGACTGAGACCATGACGTGAATTTTCTCGACGCAGTTCGTCGCCAACTCCTTGACTATTCACCTTTATTTGCGATCGGCTGCTGTATGTACATGGCCAGAGTTGCGCTGCAATCACCGCTGACTGGCAGGTGCAAACTTACCTAAAAGCAGCTCACACTTGCTATCACCACTGCAGCCGCTCCTTGGAGAACTCGTAGGCTCAGAGGACGTCGCCGCGAGCGCTTCCAGATCCAGTGGATCGTAATCTCTGGGAAACGTAAACTTTGTCAGCAGCTTTGCTGAAGGCAGCTGCTGCATTCTGGGGCTGGACGGACGAGAGCAGTAACGATCGGAGAACAGAGGACTTGTTGGGTACAACGCACCGTCGTCGCTCACGGTCATGCCTCTGCTAGGACTCCAGGTCTTCCTGGGGGGCGATGACGACGTGCGCTTCTTGCGGGGTGAGCACTTTGGCTGAAAAGTACACTCGCTCAACTGGACTTCCTCCCAGAGCTTCTTCTCCCGCTCCAGCCGTTTCTCTTTCTCCATCGCCCAGCGCATCGTGCGGTCAAAGAACGCCGTGCTGGCGCCACAACCTTGAGGTGACCTTGGGGATGTTAGCGTGTTCCACGCATCTCGGTAGTGCGGATTCTTGAACGTGCACTCGCTCTGCACAAGCTCGTCGTAGAACATCTTGAGCTGCCGATCTTTGGCTTCCTTGTCGTGCTTCCACTGGAGCTGCTTCTCGTAGATCGCGCCCGCCTGCACAGTGTCCACTCGACAGGAAGGCTTCGAGCTTGTGGCGCCAGTTCTCACAAGATTGTCACTCTGCTGGCAACACACGCAGCGCTTGCAATAGCGAAGGCCTTCGCTCGAAGAAGCAGCAGCATTCTTTTTGCTCTTCTCGAGCGCGATTTGCCTGCTTTTGGTCGACAGCTTTGGCATGTTCTAAGAGATGAGAGAATCAAATCACAAAGTTCACGATTAGCTTGACTCAAAAACGATCGAATCAGGTGAAAACTGATCTACTCACCAGCAATCGGTCGACTCTCTGGTTCTGGCGCTCGAGCAGCTCCTGCTTCTTCTTTTTGTACGCTTCGCCGAGCGACCAGAGCCTCTGCACGGTAGCTGGAACAGCTTCGCTCCGTCCTACCTTGGTCCTGTCGCGGTTGTGATGGTGCTTTACGTCGTGATCAGTCTGATTGTTAGGTGTTGTAGCTGTGTTTTCTCGCATTGCTCTCCGCTTGGACAGTTGGTACAATCTCTCGTGCACTGAAAGCGGCGCTTCTCGTCTCAAGTTCGCCGAGTGGGGGGCTACGCTCGGGTGGAAGCGACCCGCGGCTTTCATCTGCGCAACGAGCCGCTCTTCCTGCTGGTACTGGTAGATCAGTCCGAGTAGCTGGAGCCGGTCCTCCACTTTGCAGAGCGCGATCTCGTCGTCGCGTTTGTCGAAAAGCGCGGACGAGTGGCGTGCGATCGCGGGCTTGCCTACCACCTGTGCGTCCTGCTTGGCGACTTCTTCTTGCCGCAAGTGCGAAATCTTGTTCTCCTTTTCGTAGTTCCACGCCATCAGGTGGGACACGTCCCGGAAAATGCGTTTCGACCGCTGTAGCAGTGATGAGCAACAGCAGTAGCAATTAGTTTCAACATCCCTAGGTACAACAGCGACTTTGATAATGGTAGCGTACCTGGTTGATGGTCGGACTCGGTTTAATGTCCTCGGCCTCTTTCTCGCACACGGAGAGTCGGATCTGCTCTTTCTTCTGCCGGTTCTGCACCATGAACTGCTGCATGCGCGCCTGGAAGTTGGGCTCGAACGTCGCGCTCTCTCGCAACAGCTTGAGCGAGCTCCGGCTCATACGAGGAGCAGTCACGACCGGTTCTTCTTCTTTGGTATTGTCGTGGTAAGGCACTTTGTGAGTTATCAATAGTGAGGAAACTCGAGTGGAGTGCACAGGTTTCGTCGTCTCTTTCGTCGTTCTCACAGAGCTACTTTCAGATAGAAACTCGGGTACGAAAGTCCGCATTTCGTCGCTAAAGCACATCATGCGAGCGGGGACAACAAGCGGTGCGTGCTCAGACTCAGACTCGTAGTCGGCGTGATCTTCAGTTGGCAACTTGTAACACTCTTCGCCTTCTTCCTCATCCTCTTGAAGCGAAGAGCAAGAGGACGGAGGCAAATCCAAGCCGACCACGGGGCCATCGTCCGCTGTGCCTCTGACATTCAGCAAGTCCTAACAAAATTGAACACGAATTTGTTAATGTCCTGCAGCAAATTAGGACATCCTGGATTTCATTCAAATGATTCGGGTGCTCATGTGACACCTGCAAGAGCTTCTTGAGGGCGATCACTTCGTCGTAGGTGTCTTCGTGACGCAGCAGCCAACATACACAAAAGCCATAGCACAGTCGATCAGCGCTCAAGAAAAAGAATTGCATACTCATATTGACTGTGATGAGAGACTCACTCTGGAACTGTTGCTCGATCTCGTCGTCCTCGCTCTCGCACACGGACTCGTGCCGCCGCGCGTCCTGATGGCTGCAAGTAGCAGCAGTGCAGCGCATGGTGTTGTCGTGTAATGCCTGAGGCAGTAGCAGTTGGTCATGCAGAGCTCTCGAGCTTCCGAGGGGGTGCACTACACTAGTGAGTGCTGCTGTTCCGCATTCCTTCTTCGCGGCCGAAAATACCACGTGGAAGGTGCAATCGTTACACGTTGAAGTCTGCTTTCTCATGGACTCAGACGCAGATGCGCATCTGAGTCTGATCAGAGTTCTGATCCTGAGTTGAAGAACACCACAAAGAAAGATCCAACGTCATTCATAAATCGAAGAGCTCCATACTGCACCAAGCAATACCGAGCGAGTGATCGATCGATCGATCGGCATGGCGAGCAGCAGCAGCGCTAGAGGTGCCAACCTCAACTGGGAGAAGTTCGAGGAGCTCGCGAAGGTGGCGTTCGTCGCGGACCCGCACGCTGACACGCGCTTTTTCCTCAAGACGCGCGTGGTACCCGGCGCAAAAGCCGCCAAGGGGCAGAAGAAACCGAGCAAGCGCGTCGTCCAGATCGTCGCGCGCGTGTCGACACGTCCGCGCAAGAAAGATGGACACGCTGCTGGGCAGCAACAGCAGGTGGCGGCACAAAGCATCAAGTACCAGACCCCCGTGGTCAGCAACCTCTCGCGCCTCACGCGGCTGCTGCGGTTCGTGATGCAAGAGGTGCTCGGTCCCATGAAGCCCGCGTTTACAACTACTGCGAGTGCTGCTTCCGCTGTTAGCACTACTGCGGCTCATCCAGTGCAGACTGGAGCTTCAGCGCCACCATCCGACAAGAGCAAGAACAAGAAGAAGAAAGGCGGCAAGAAGTGAGCGAATGAAGCGGGGAGCCTTTGACTCACTCTCTTTCGTTCATTTGTAGTCGGCATGTGAGTGTGCGTGTTGACCTCCTCATAGTTTGTAGCCAGCGGTACAGTAACGTGGGCGGGGGATACTCTGTTTATAATAAATCACGCATGTACACGGTCGTGATGATGCCGCACGTGTAGCCTTCGTTGAACTTGTAGCGCACCACCGGCCGCACGTCGCCGCCGTCCGGGTTCTTGAGCTCTTCGTCCGCCTTCTTCTCGCCGGCGTCGCGCTTGCGCTTCGCCTCTCGGTGCGCGAACGCGAACGGATTGCGCTTGCGGATCGCCTCGAGCTTCTCGGCCATTTTCTCTTCTGCATTGTACAAGCACACACCAGCCTGTTAATCCTCTCTTGAACTCACACAACGACGCGATTTGCATGTCCAAAACGAATACTTACGGCTGAGCTCGGGGAGCACGAAGGCGCTGGCACTCTCTGATTTCGCTGCATCCTGTTTACCAGCTGCGTCGCGCTTGTTCTTGTTGCTGCTGGTGGTGGTCTCGCTGCGACGCATCTGCTGCAGTTCCACTTCGCGCGTGATCATCTTCTTCACGTTGAGCGGCAGCATCGACCGGTACGCGCTGTCGTTCTCGCCCCCGCGGAACACCAGCAGCTCATGCAGCGGTCTACGACAAACAACAAGGAGCAGCATTAACACACAGATCAGGATAAAACAAACCATACAAGTAGCATGGGATATAGAGAAAGCAAGCGCACGTAACGTACGGCTCGAGCGTGTAGTCCTCACTGCCGTCCGGGAGGTACTTTGGTCGGAACGATAGCCCGAGCGACGACATGAGCTCGATCAGGCGCTGAATCATCGCCTTCTCGTCCGCACTCTGCAGCGCCGGGTTGAGGCGTCGGATGTTGGGCGAGAGCGTGGCCACGAGCCACGGCACGACGTCCACCGCAAGCACGCCCGCGCTCACGCGCAGACTCTGGTGCAGCTGCGAGTTTTCGACAAGCGCCTGGAGGATGTTGGTCGCCTTCTCGGCTTTCTTCTGCGCGTCAAAGTGCGACCGCGGGTACTCGATGCGCCGTCGCGAGCTCGTGCAGCACGCCTTGTGCACCGCCAGCGCCGCGAACGGGATGTACGCCATGAATGCAAACTGCTGTTCCGTGCGCGCGCGCATATCCCAGGCGTCCGCGATGCCCATCCACTCGAACGCGTCGCAGATCTTGCTCATGGTCGGGTCGTTGAAGATCATCTTGGGCAGGTTCTCGTCCAGGCCGTTGATCAGCAGCGGGTAGTTGCCCATCGAGTGCGCGGCCTCCTCGATCTCGCTGAACGCCGAGTCACCGCCTGTTCCCGAAGTCGACTTGACCGCGGCCTTAGACTTGGGCTGGTAGAACACCATGTCCATCGTGTCGTAGACGCCGCTCGACTGGTCCTTCTGGCCCACGAGTCCGCTCGCGATCGCCGTGATGCTGTTCTTGGTCTGCGTGCTGTGGAACTGCAGCGCGTTGAGGCAGTAGCGGATGTCGTTGCCGCCGCTGGACGAGAGCGTCGAGAGTGCGCCTGTGGACGTCTTGAGCCCTTCGTTCTTGCAGATGAACTTGAGGCGACTCACGAGCCGCTGCGAGTTGGGCGTGTCCAGTACGAAGATCTTGGCGACTTTGCGCAGCGACCGCAGCACAGACGCGTACTGGTCGTTGCAGATGCAAATCATCGGTCGCGTGAGTGGGTGGGCGTTCGCGCGCTTGGCGCTGCCTTTCATGTTTTTCTTGAGCTGCAGCGGCGTCGAGATGATCTCCTGGATCGACGCGATCGCGCTCTTGCCGTCGCCGCCGTTCATGGCACCGTCGATCTCGTCCAGGATGATGCAGTTGGGCTTGCGCTCACCGAAGATCGACTGCATCTCCATGGCACTGATGATCTGATTGGGGGTACAGCGATATTGGAGTTAGTCGATCTGGTCAGTTAGTCAGCTTAAAATACCATTTACAGACTACGAGCGCACCTTGTTCTTCAAGACGCCGGCGGTGCGGTCGTCGCTTGCGTTGACTTCGATTGGGTTGTAGCCAGCGTGGCGCGCGACGATGTTCGCCAGCGTCGTTTTGCCAGCACCTGGGGGACCGCAGATGAGGATAATCTTCTGAAACGGACGGGGGTCTTCGTCTTCAACGCTGTTGCCGTTGCCGTTGCTGTCGGTTCCGAATCTCGGCTTGTTGAAGTTGCCTCTATTGCCCGAGCCAAACTGCTGCTGTTGCTGCTGCTGCTTGAAGCCTGACGACTTGTCACCGGACATTGTTGCTGATGGCGAACTATTTGGTCCTTTCTTGTCGGGAAACACGAAGCGGTCCCATTTTTTGATCCACAAGAGCACCTCTCGATTCGTTCGCTCGTCACTCAACAGGTCGATGAAGCGCTTGGGTTTGTACTTGTCAAGCCACAGGACATTCGCTTTCTGGGGCTCGCCATTGCGCAGTATAGGGAGATCTCCCAGGGGTGAATCTATTGCCTTCACCATCGTCGCTTCAATTTGACGCTGCACAACAACAATCGAGACATTTCACATGTATGTCAGCATTAAACAAGGCAGCAACAACTCACGGAGGATGACACTTACGCGCTCGATACTCTCCATCATCTCCTGGATCGGGACGAGTGCGAGCGTGTTGGCCACACCCGACGACGCTCGGTTCGTTTCGGCCTGTGGTGCTTTCTTGCGCAGAAACATCCGCTTCCCGCCATTAATCACGATCGGAAGCGAGTCGACGTCGATGGGCGGTCTGCTCAACAAGAAACTCGCGGTCGTGCTGTCCAGTGTCACCGCTTTTTGCTTGCGCACCACGTAGTCGTCGATCATCTCGGTGTCCTGTTCGTCGGCATCGTCACCATCCTCACCCATGAGCGTTGCGCAGCGCTCCAGCACCTGGTTCAGTCGGTCCTGTGCGCGCGCGATCTTGGCGTCGATCGCGTTCTCTTCGTCATGCACTTGTTGCTCCATGCTCACATCTCCATCATCACTAGTATTGGCGTGCACACTGACTGCAGGAGCTTTTGGTGGTGCTGGCGCTGGTGCATTTGCGGAGACGCTCTTGGCTGCGATCGCAGCCTCCGCGGTTTCCATCGCGCGAAGTTCTTCGTCCGCGGCCTCCATCTCGTGGGCATGCATGGCTTCCCACTCGTCTATCTCGTCCACCTCCTGCTCATACGCGTAGAAGTCGTCGTCCATGTTGGCTCTCTGGTTGATCTCCTCTTCCGGTCGCCAACGCACACGCGCACGTTGTGGCTTCTCCTCTTCGCGTTTCGTGCGATTCACCTGCTCGCTTTTCACACTCTTTTGGAAAAAGTCCCTCACAGCTTTGACAGCAAGAAAAAAAGCGCGAACGCATATGATTGGCTCATTTCCTCCACCTTTTGCAGCTCCCAATCGTTAATATTTGTTCAGGGTATAAAGCTTATCTAATTTTTGTATAAATAAATAGAAAAAGCCCGTATATATTGTTCACCCGCTCATATTAATCAGAACTATTTTTTTGGATATTTATCAAGGATTTTGTAAATATAATTCTATGTAAATGAGTCTGAAAGTTTTGACCCGATTAACGATTAAAATTCTAAGAGCCGTAAAAACACAAAAACGTGTAAATTATCATAAAATATATCTGAAACCGTAAATTGCGCGTCTTTCGACAACTCCATGACAGTAAGTCTACTTCCCGTCGAGACGATGGTTTTGGTAAAGCCGCCTGAAGATATCAGGACGCGCTCGCTGCGACGCTCGGACCTCTCTCTACCAGCTTACTCTATCTGCACCGCCCTCACTCGCTCTCCTGCCTCCGCTTCCTCTTCCAGCAACCACTGCCCAACTGCGGCTCTAGCTCCCAATACACGTATCCACGCACGCAGATTCTGACGATGGACGTGGAGAAAGAAGTGGAGCAGCTCGTGGTCGAGATCCGCCGCATCGGCGCGCAGGACGGCGCCAAGTTCGGCGTCACGTTCGGCGTCCTCTTCGACGACGAGCGCTGCCAGGACGTCTTCGAGGCGCTCATGGGCACGCTGCGCGCCGCCAAGCGCCTCAAGAAGATCGACTACCAGGGCCAGCTGCTGCTCAAGGGCGTGCACGACAAGGTCTTCATTGAGCTGCTCGTGTAACGGACAAGCAAACAACTAAGGAACCAGCCCAGCGCAGCCCATCCAGTCGCTCAGACATTACAATCGACATCCATAGAAAATACACCAGCAGTCCGATAGCGCTACCACGCCGGCCATCCACACGAATCCAATTGCATGGCGCTTGCTCAGAGCCTCATCGCTATATCTTCAAAAGTTAAATAATTAATACTACTCGGTACCACCAGAGCAGCCGAAGTACTGCTACTACTTCATAGAAGACTCCCCCTTCTCATCATACGTTGGAGTCGTTCCTGATTTCCTTCCTACGAGGTCGTGGAACTCGCTCACCGCGCTCTCCAGCTCTTGCTGGCATGCCTCGACCATGAACGACCGCCGTTCCTGCGCCTCGATCGTCGTCGCGAGATCCAAGTTCGCGAGCCCCGGTCCCGAGAGGATCTGGTCCAGCAGCGCCTCGGTCTGGCTCAGCACGTCCGCGTTGTTCCTTGACGACGTCGAGAACTTTGGCGAAGTGGCCCTGAACGAGTGCGAGCGAATCTGCCGTGCTGAAGACGACAGCCGCCGCTCGTGGTGATCGGAGGTTTTGTGGGAAAGCCGCTGCACAATGTCTTGCAGGCGAAGCAGCTGCGTCTCGTACTGCTCGGCGCGGCTTTCGTACTCTTCAATGCGCTCATTGGCTCGCAACAGCTGCGTTATTGTAGACGAGAGCATCACATAGAAAATATAATGCACGTTAGTTTGATGATTATCATCCATACTGGCATGATGCTGTTCAGAATTGGTATGTACCTGTTGCGTCAGTTTTTCGTTTGCACGCTCCTATTTCCCCCGTACACCAAGCAATTCAAACATACAACAGTGTCAGAGCAAGAGAGTGAGAGTAGTGAGACGCATACGCGCATTACGAGAATCAATCGGCACGTACCATTGCAAAAATGCGGCTCTCTTCCTGGAGCTGTCTATTCAGAACCGCCGGCAGTCCGCTGGAATTTATCAGCATCCGCTCGCGCTTCCACAGACGTCGACGCACGCGATCTTCTAATGTTTTCTCACTGCAAGCGATCATGCCACAATGGTAAGCGAGATTAGGAAACCCACGAGAACGTACAAAACGATGTATCTAGTGAGCGTTATGTACCTACCTGTTTGGTGGGTGATCAGCGTCGTCCAACTGGTCCCATGAGGCCGCATAGCTCCATCCGTTCTCATCTGTATGCGCGTTCACGTCGTGGTACCACCCGGTGACCCACTCCCAGTCGCTTGAAGGCAGAACCACCTAAAAAAATAACACGAGAGCACCTTCAGTTAATTCGTCTTCAGTACGACAATGCAGCAGCAATTTCACATACCTTGTCAAAAGCGCATTCTTCTCCACTCACTCGACACATCGCCGGTCGATCGCCCTCAAATAATCGCGTATCCCACCCTGTTGGATACAGCCGCTGGCGCTCAAAGAGCTTTTCCTCAACGCGAACGATTCTGCCGCCAGGGCTGCTCTTATTCGGATGAGAGGAACTCACATGACCGCCTCCAACTGCGTGGAGCTCATCTTGATACCTTCCCACCAGCACCTCCAGCGCCACGACCTCACTACACGCATGCAAATCACGTAGCCATCAGTACACACATTACATTCCTCTCCTTGCTTAGCAAGAAGCAACGAGAACGCTTTCTACGTACCTCTTCAGGATTCGACATTCGCGCTCGAGCTTCTGCTCTCGTTGGCTCATCTTTGCGACAGAGAGAAATAGAGAGAGAAGCGCACGCACGTATGGCTACGCTCACACAGATACACTCACTCACCCACTCACAGACGCGTACGGGAAGCGACAGAGAAGAGCTGGAAGTGGAGCGCGAGCCTTCTTTTCCAGCTTGAAGTCGCTCACTTTTGCATGTGTGCAATTGCATTCTGAACGGCTGAACACCGTACCTTTGCCAACTTGTTATATGACATCACGTCATCTCATTTATCTGCCAAACTATTTTGAAATCACAGAACCCTTACTCAACTCAAGTCAGCAGACAGCCTCTTTACGCAACAAAGGAGTCCCAGCACATACAAAAACCAAGTCAAAAGAGCTGCAGCTGTATTTACAGCCCATTGTTTTTACGAGCCGATGTTTCGGCTTTTTACGAGAGGCTTTTTTGCTCGCCGTTGTTGGCTGGCTGGCGCGCTGTTGCTGTCGTTTCGCGCCATCCGTTGGCGAAGGTGGCCGCCCCACCTATCCAGACGCTCATTATCGAATCCGAGCCTCTCCAGTCCAACAGCAATCACCAGGCGGTAGGAACAAACAGGATCAGCGGCCTCCTTCCACTTTTCAGCCAGTCGCAGACACCACCAACAGCAGCTGCCGATAGATGTCCGCAATCAACAGACAAAGCAACAACAACAGCAGCGACAACCGAGTGTGTGTGAATGCCTTCATGTGGCTGTGCATGCGTATGTGTGTATTTTGTGAATGGTGCTCAAGTGATTTCAAAATTTTAGATGACGAGACTGAGAACGAAGAGAGCTTCACTGCATTGCGTTCTGCCGTGCTCCGAAGGTCTTGGACTTCACTTGTGAAGAGTAAACGAGGCATTTGTATGATGAGACCAACCCACCAGAGTGTATTTGCATGTACGATTGTATTTGAATGAGTGTGTTTGTATGTTTGTGTGTGCGGGGCGACTGTCGATGATGCTCAAAAAATATTTGCTACTCTTGAAAATCAATGACGACACATATTAATCACCAAGATCTCTGAGACGGATTCCCCCAATGTGTGTGTGTATCTATCTATTCATTCATTTCGTCCACACGAAGGCAATGACGAAACAAGCATAGGGACATCTGAACTGCGTACTCGCATGAAGATACTCATGTGGAATCTCATTAACTGAGCCTCTCGTATTCATTCAACCAATGTATCAAGTCAACTACCGTAACCATCAAGCGAGCCCATCCAGCACAACCAAGGTGTCAAATTCTCGCCATCCCCAACCCGTGGATAGTAGAAGCCGAATCCTTGGGACAAAAACCCATGCGCGCGGACCCTCCACTTTGGCTTGCAGATCCTTCCGATGGATTTGCAGGAGGAAGGCGGTCACTGCAAAGTGATCGAGCGAGCCTCTCGGGTCTGTGCGCACACATCGCCACTAAATTCAAATGCATGCGTTCATAATAGCCAAATAGTAGCATTCAATAGTCTAGATGGAGCTACAACAAATATCAACGTGCAAACAATGTTTCAGCACATGACACCACCATTTAAGAAACTGAATCTGTCTATCGGACACTATAAACTGTTGGTACACACGTGCTCATGCGCCATTATTTCATTTACGAGCATGCTCGCTGCACTTATTGGAGGAATTCTGTCGGACCTGCGCTGATGATCTGTGCAACAAATGCTCACCACCAGCAAGCCACTGCGTCACTCGCCAGGCTATTGGACAAGAGGCAGATCCGTGGTGGCGGTCAAACGCGTCGTTTCGGTGGGTCCAAGACTCGGTTGTAATTGGTGCTCGTGTCTGAAGCGAAGAACAACGCAGAAGCACTACCATGAGCAAGCACCATGCAAAGCAGCCCCGACGTAAGTAGTCTTGACTCGTAGATTTGGATCGCAAAGAAGAAAACAGAGTTCACATTGGCTGTGAAGCCATCTCGGATGGGGTCACGTTATTGTTGAAAGGATAGTTGTAGTGGTGGTACCATGCAACCACTGCTTGTAGTAGTAAAACGACATGGGCAGGACACTTGTGCGTGGGACATCAATTTAAAGTGTCTGAGGTGCACTCCCAGGCATGAACACGATCCTCCATGCGCAGAAGAGGAAGAGAGATAGCTTTGCAGAAGCAGCATAACGATCAATCTCACTTCTTTACTTGCCATCAACAACACAATCCACTCTTCACCACAACACAACCTCCAACGCAAGCAGCCACCTGTCTAGGGTTTACAACTCAATCGAACGGGAAACATGAAGGAACCACCGGGCCGGCCCTACCGCTGCATCAAGACGAGCCTCAAGAGTGTCGTTAGCAACGATCTCGTCATCGAGAAGCTGACCAATGCCGCGCTACGGGCCAACGGCATCATGACCCACACGCTCCAGCTGCTCAAGCTGTACCTGCTCCACTGTTGTGAGAAGGGCGACAAACTGCCCACGCTTGACAGACAGTTCGTGACCTCAGTCATGAAGGTACTCTGCAAGCCGCCCTCTCAGGGCAGGCATCCAAAGGCTCAGACGTAGATCATCAAGGATACGCTCAAAGCTTTCTACGAGCAGGATTACAAGGCGTACATGTAGGAGGAGCTAAGCTGCCGGCACATGAACACCGTGCTCAATTACCTCTCGACCGACGTCATCACCATGTACGAGAACAACATCAAGCAGCACTACGTCGAGCACGTCGAGCGGTACGTCAACGTGCCGTGGCGCAAGAAGGAACTGGTCGCCATCATCAGGAAGAGCAAGAGGGAGACGAGGAGTCACCAGGACGAGCTGTGCGCTCGCTTGCGCAGGGTCAAGGACGACCTGCTCAGGCCACACCTACCGAAGACGTCGCACCCCCTCTACCACGCGTGGATAAACGAGCGGCGCGACCTGGTGCTCCCTGCGAGGGATCTGAAAAGGAACAACATCAGCTACGACACCCAGTGCTAGCCGCAGGGTTATCTCCCGTGCATGCTGCGCATGACGAAGGCGGTCAAGGCGCATGGCTCGAGCGTCAAGAACGTATGCCCACTGCGCAACAACGTCGTGCCCAAACACGTCCGCATAGACACGGCCTCGCTCGTCAACCTCTGCTTCACGAAGGAACAGGGTAAGAGAAGCGACTACACGACGAAGGGCAACCTCGTCAAGTGCCAAGACAGCACCTGGGGCTTCTTCTTCAAGACCGAATGAAGTGCTTCCGCGCGGAGGGCTACACGTTCGACCACCATATTGAGACGGATGGCGTTGGCTGCAGCATCCTCCTGAAGCGAGAGGATCTTCTCG